>JAMFTG010002739.1:0-24127 GCA_023974075.1 Chaenocephalus aceratus
TTTAAGTTTTATAGAAAGTCTATGAGAAAATTAACCAACGTCTTACATTATTTAGTTTGAACCCAAGTATACATTTTCCTGATGAGTTCATGGTATCTCTAGTTTCAAGTCTTCCTCAACATCTACTTTCTATTTCAATATCTACTTGTACTTTTAAGTTTTATAGAAGTCTATGAGAAAATTAACCAACGTCTTACATTATTTAGTTTGAACCCAAGTAAACATTTTCCTGATGAGTTCATGGTATCTCTAGTTTCAAGTCTTCCTCAACATCTACTTTCTATTTCAATATCTACTTGTACTTTTAAGTTTTATAGAAGTCTATGAGAAAATGAACCAACGTCTTACATTATTTAGTTTGAACCTAAGTAAAATTTTTCCTGATGAGTTCATGGTATCCATCTCTAGTTCCACGTTTTCCTTAACATCTACTTTCCATTTCAATATCTACTTTTATAGAAGTCTATGAGAAAATGTCCCAACTTCTCACATGTTTTTTTTTGTACCTCAGTAAAGATGTTCCTGATGATTTCTAGTTGCAAGTCTTTTGGAAACAAGATAATTTTGATGTTTAAATACAGCTTCCGGTTAAAATATCAAAACTAAGTCTTATAGTCGGGGGACTCAGAAAGGGCTGAATCTTCTAGATGTGTCAAGAAAATACAGCTTTGTGACTTTGAAAAGGATTTGAACGTTCCCGCTGTGGGACCACTCAACTGAGAGGAAACCAGAAAGTCAGAGTTGTATCAGTTTTAGTTTCACAGTCCAGCGCGAGGGGGAAAACAGACTCTAAACTCGCCTGACATTCTCCATTCGAGTTGAGTTGGAAACGCTCTGGGCCAGCGGGGAGGGTATCGCTGATAAACGAGAGGTCAGCTTCACCACAGGGGGTCGTGAAACCAGTCCGCACCGCAGGGGGCCGGAGCTGAGGTCTCGCAGCATCCTGCCACAGAGAATTAGTGTTTCATCCCGGAAACACCAACGAGGCAGGAATAATGCACTGACTGTACAGCTTCGAGTCCTCCTCAACATCTACTCTCTATCTCAATATCTACTTTTACTTTTAAGAATGTGCAGAAAACCTGTTTTCTTTGGAATGACCGTTGTTGGGAAAATAATGAATATCCTCTTCCAACATGAGAGTAGCATGCTAACAAAGGTATCAACTAGCTCTGAACATGACAGGATGTGTGATGACCCAGAAGAGCATCAGGACTGCTTGAGGCAGATGATAGCTATGTGATGAACATGTGATTCAGCCTCTATGGAGAGAGACATCAAGCATGCTCATTTCTGACGTGGAGCTAATCTGAAGTAAACATTGAATACTGCTTTCTGTTCCTCCATCTTGTGACTGTGTGACTCCCTCTCTGGATATCAGCATGTGAAGGACACTGCTCAGGAACTAGTCTCTGTATGTGATGACTCCTTCCCTCCTGGAGAGGATCCCAGACACATGGATCCTGAGGCTGAAGCTCAAGCCGGGGACCAGGGAGAGTTTCTAACAACCATAATACAAAAAGTCAGATTCTATAGAAGTCTATGAGAAAATGAACCAAAGTCTTACATGTTTTGTTTTTTTTAACCGAAGTAAACGTTTTCCTGATGAGTTCATGCTATACATTTGTAGTTTAAAGTGTTCCTCAACATCTACTTTCTATTTCAATTTCTACTTTAACTTTTAAGAGAATGGGCAAAAGTAATAAAAACCAGCATTTTTTGAAATGACAAGTCGGACATTTTAATGCAATATGTTAGATTCTATAGAAGTCTATGAGAAAATGCCCCAACTTTCACATGGTTCTTAATCTCTAGTTTCAAGCCTTCTTCAACATCTACTCTCTATTTCCCCTTAAACTGTGGGTTTTCTCTGGAAGTCTTTCCTTGTACGATGTGAGGGTCTAAGGACAGAGGGTCTGGGGACAGAGGGTCTAAGGACAGAGGGTCTAAGGACAGAGGGTCTGAAGACAGAGGGTCTAAGGACAGAGGGTCTAAGGACAGAGGGTCTAAGGACAGAGGGTATAAGGACAGAGGGTCTAAGGACAGAGGGTCTAAGGACAGAGGGTCTAAGGACAGAGGGTCTCAGGACAGAGGGTCTAAGGACAGAGGGTCTGAGGACAGAGGGTCTAAGGACAGAGGGTCTAAGGACAGAGGGTCTGAGGACAGAGGGTCTGAGGACAGAGGGTCCAAGGACAGAGGGTCTGAGGACAGAGGGTCTGAGGACAGAGGGTCTAAAGACAGAGGGTCTAAGGACAGAGGGTGTCGTTTTTCTCATACTGATATTCTGATCAATCTGAGTTGTTGTATTTGCTGTAAAGTGTTTCTACTGTAGGCTATTTTTATTTTATGTACAGCACTTTGGCTCCACCACACATCGTTTATAAAAGTGCTATAAATAAAACTTGATTTGATTTGATCTACTTTTACTTTTGAGAATGTGCAGAAAACCTGTATTCTTTGGAATTACCATAATGCAAAAAGTCAGATTATATAGAAGTCTATGAGAAAGTTTCCCGACTTTCACATGTTTTTTTAGTCTCTAGTTTCAAGCCTTCTTCAATTTATAAACTCTATTTCAATATCTAGTTTAACTTTTTTAGAAAAATCGCAAAGGTACCAAAACCAGAATGTTTTGTAATGACAAGTCGGGACATGTTAATGCAAAAAGTCAGATTGTATAGACGTCTATGAGAAAGACAAAAAAAAACCTTCTCCCATCAGTAAGTATTTCCTGATGAGGCAGGAAACAATCCTCCCTCTTCCTCAGCCTCCAGCGGTGAAGTTATCTCAAAGTAACGTCTCGCACTTCTTTAAAGAAAGTTTCAAAGTGCTTACGGGGAAAGATCCGTCCAACTTCGCCAGTCGAAAAACTCCTTCCGCTCACTTCCTTAATGTGTTGGGAGAGTTTTATGCAGCTCGCAAATAAAGATAATTCTCTGAGGCTCAAGTTCGTGAGCGTGAGGAGAAACTTTTTAAAGCTGGTGATGAAATATGGAGGACATTGTTATGTATGAGCAGGCAGGGTGTGTTAATGCAACTTAAGGCACTTTGACTTCAAACGCTTTCTTCCTGTTTGGCTTCACTGGGATGTTCTCACCTGGAAATCATCTGAAACTACTGTGGCTGAGGAGGTTCAGTTCAATCAGGCTTTAAAGTGATGGGAACGTTTCTATCATAGCAACTCATTAGGGTTAGGGTTAGGTTCCTCCAATCAGAGTCGAGTAGTTTAACAGCATCATCCAGAAAAGAAAAGTGAAGCAGAAGTTTCTTCAATCTCCTTTTTTGATTGTATAGAAGTCTATGAGAAAATTACGCTACTTCGAACGTGTTTCATTACTCCAGCAAAAATGTTAATGTTGTAGCAAAGCAGAGTAATGACTGCATAATGTTTGACATCCAGCAGGAGTCAAATAACATCTTATTTTTTTATTTATTTTTTTTATTTATAGAAGGACCATGAATACAAAAACATTAATCTCAGCAAAGAGAAGAGATGCAATATGCCAGATTATAGCTAATAGCTAATTTCCATCTGTGGTCCTCAGACAAGTTCATAACAATCAATAAATAAACAATAACATTGCATGATCTCTATCAGTCAA
Organism: Chaenocephalus aceratus; assembly: GCA_023974075.1. NCBI lineage: Eukaryota > Metazoa > Chordata > Actinopteri > Perciformes > Channichthyidae > Chaenocephalus > Chaenocephalus aceratus. The sequence continues at coordinate 3,603 of JAMFTG010002739.1, forward strand.
ACAATTTTAAAACCTGATTTAACTACAGCTCAATAAATGAATACATAGTACACTTGAAATACACTCAAATAATTACAAAGCCTGATTTAAATTCAGGTTACGAACATAACACTTAGTACACTTCAAATACACGTAAATAAAATATCTACGATATCGTATGACGATACAGTTCAAATAAAAAAAATAAAAACTCAGATTACAGTGTAGTTAATGTTGGCATGACAACATGACTGGTTGCTTAATATCATTTGTTTGCACCATAGGAGACGTCTATGAGAAAATGACTTGATTTATTACCTCAGTAAATATGTTCATAATAATACTAATATATTTAATTGATATAGCGCTTCTCATCTGCCAAGACAAATCTCGAAGTGCTTCACAACAAGGGATACTGATACACTTTGAGAGATTAAACAAATAATTGTAATAATAATAAGAAATACAAAAATAAAATATAAAATAGAGTACAAAAATAAAAGTCGGAGATAGCGATAAAAATGGCATGTTGTTGAATGTCAAATTCATGGTCTCAAGACTTAGTTTGATGTCCGTGTCCCCATTTGGAGTAAATTGACCCGAACAGTTGCGTATTATTCCCTAATAATCGATTGTGCACGAGTTCTGATTATAAATGTTTATCGAGGTCTTGTGAGATTTATTTTTGAAATCTCTCAAATCTACCGTCAATAGACGAACCGAGCCACGTCTGACCGACAGCAGCGTGAATCCATCGCTGGATGAATGGGATGTGTAACAAAGCCACGGAACAACAACACGGTCCTTCCCATGGAGGCATTGGATGGGGAAGTGTGTGTCTGGCATTTAGATTCACAAACACTAACCAGTATGGAGACTGCAGTGCTGAGTCATCGCTGCTGAAGCTTTAACTGCTGGATGGTTTCTGCTGAGCATCTGCTTCACTCCACGAGCACGAGAGTGAAGCTCAGCAATGTAGAGAACTCCTCGCTTCATACATACTATTTCCTTTCTCCGAGAGCAGAGACGCATTTCCAAGGTCGCAGCTTGAGTTTATTACTGCAGACACACACACACACACACACACACACACACACACACACACACACACACGCACACACGCGCACGGATTGAAGTGATTGGTCAGGGGTTTGAAAGATTGAATCGGAGAGATAAACCCAAAGTGGTGGCCTGAGAGGAAGACGAGAGGACGAGGGCTAACTCTTCATCTCTAAATGTCGGCCGCTCTCTCTACTTTCACCTTCCCGCTCGTCCTCGTCCTTCGGTCTCTTTCGGCTGTCGACAGTAAAAAGGCATTCATAAATATGAGACCCCACAAAAAAGAGACTTCTTCTCAAAGACTCTGGCAGCAAATCAACTGTGGGGTCAGTCTGAGGACGAGGGAGGAGGACGAGGGAGGAGGACGAGGGAGGAGGCCGAGGGAGGAGGACGAGGGAGGAGGACGAGGGAGGAGGACGAGGGAGGAGGCCGAGGGAGGAGGCCGAGGGAGGAGGACGAGGGAGGAGGACGAGGGAGGAGGACGAGGGAGGAGGCCGAGGGAGGAGGACGAGGGAGGAGGACGAGGGAGGAGGACGAGGGAGGAGGCCGAGGATGAAGGTAAAGGGGCTAGGGAGCAGATCATTAAGAGAGGCCCTCGCAGCGAGCCGATGCTCACGCTGTGACGCTCTGCTGAATATGAATATCAGTGTTTCTGCTCGACTCTCCGAACAGGAGGAACTGCTAACTTGGGTTTTAAGTTTTGTGCAGATCCAGTCAGTTCCTAATGAACCTTGGGGGACGGTATTCGATGTCTCCAGGTGTCTGTGGACTGCTGATTGGTGGACAAGATCATCTGTCTCATTCAGAAAGTATTGAGGTGTATCTCTTTGCCTCCTCTTCAGAAAACCGTGAGTAGTATCGATGACATGTCTTGCCGTGAGCATCCTAGCTCCCCGATGAACCATGTGTGGGATGTGTGTGCGTTTAGTGGGTTGAATGTTTCCGTGGCGGCAGTTTTCCGGAAGTTTCAAGCTTTCCCACCCGCTTAGATTCGGACCAAAATGAACCACGGGTGTCTATGGGCGAGACAGCTGGAGTTGTTGTCGCTGAAGAGCACTTCTGGGCCAGATGTGAAAGTTACTTTTGGTATAATGAAGACATCGACTTAACGCTGACATATTTAGCTACTGTATGTATGTAGAGCAGGGGTCTCAAACTCAAGGCCCGGGGGCCAAATCTGGCCCGCGACTTAATTCAATGTGGCCCGCAAGAGCATGCAAAGAATATAATAAGTTTATTATATGGTTACACACCACTTTACAGGAGCCCGTTGCCCTTAAACTACATGTCCCACAATGCATCTTGTTTTGTGACATGGCACTGAAGAGACTTGCAATTATTTGCCCTGGACTTCTGCTTTCAGACGTAGTTAATTATGAAGTTATTACCCTATCCGATAATAATCCAATGCAGAGGAAGTTATGTATTATAATACATTATTTTATATATATTAAATATATATATATGTATATTTATAAAGTCTTAAAGTCACAACCGGCCCTTTGAGTGCAACCATAATGCTGATGTGGCCCGCGATGAAATTGAGTTTGACACCCCTGATGTAGAGTACCAATTACACGATTTAGAGCAGGTTTAATATATGTGTTCAGACTATTTGAAAGCCCTCCGTCCACTGAACATTGCGTCACTTACACGCCCATTACAAAATATCAAACGGCCTGAAAATAAAACAAAACTTAAACTATTATATTAATAAAACCGTTTAATCTATCAGAAAACCTTTTGGATACAAGTCTTGAGAGCCGTTAACACTTGTAATCGTTGTTCTGTGCTAAAGCATGCCGAAGCAGTTTGACCGTAACGTTGGTTGATGTTGGGCTCAGTTCACAGTGGATTCAAGATGGCTGCAGTCCTTCATCAAAACAATGAAGCATAATTAAAGAGTTAAGTAAAAGCCAAACCCAATCACAAACAACAATTGTCCCATAATTAATGCTTGCCTCCATTATTATAAACCCTTTGGACGGCTGATTGGGAAATTGAAGGCCCCCTTTCGGGCTTTGAACACTTGAGTAGCACTGAGGAGAAAGTGTTTGTTTGTATTGTCGAGTTGCATTGTGGGCAAGTGTGTTGATCTGTCTTTAATTGTCCAATCCTGATTATGATTGTGGCGAAGTCGATAGGGACTTGGCTTGGCAACCAGTTCAAGTCCCGGCAAGACCAAGTGCTACCGAGGTGTCCCTGAGCAAGGCACCGTTCCCCACACTGCTCCCCGGGCGCCGTTCAAAATGGCAGCACACTGCTCCTACACTAGGATGGGTCAGATGCAGAGAAACAATTTCCCCACGAGGGATTAATAAAAGTCCATTTTATTTTAATCTTAATGATATTGTTATAGGAGTGGATTAATTGATATGATTATATTTTAAGAAACAAGCATTTTAGATTGGATTAAAGTATTCCTTTAGGAGATTTTTCATTTAAAAAGTTGCCAATATGTTAATAAGCCATTTTGCATTTGTAGTTTTAAGAATTGGAATATGGAAAGAAACTCACTTTATGAGGGGTAAAAGCTAAAGGCGTCTAATGTTGGGCTATAAAGGAACTACAGCACGGTCACATGACTTCACGTCACCACCGCTAAGCTAAAGGCGTCTAATGTTGGGCTATAAAGGAACTACAGCACGGTCACATGACTTCACGTCACCACCGCTAAGCTAAAGGAGGCTAATGTTGGGCTATAAAGGAACTACAGCACGGTCACATGACTTCACGTCACCACCGCTAAGCTAAAGGAGGCTAATGTTGGGCTATAAAGGAACTAGAGCACGGTCACATGACTTCACGTCACCACCGCTAAGCTAAAGGAGGCTAATGTTGGGCTATAAAGGAACTACAGCACGGTCACATGACTTCACGTCACCACCGCTAAGCTAAAGGAGGCTAATGTTGGGCTATAAAGGAACTACAGCACGGTCACATGACTTCACGTCACCACCGCTAAGCTAAAGGAGGCTAATGTTGGGCGATAAAGGAACTACAGCACGGTCACATGACTTCACGTCACCACCGCTAAGCTAAAGGTGGCTAATGTTGGGCTATAAAGGAACTAGAGCACGGTCACATGACTTCACGTCACCACCGCTAAGCTAAAGGTGGCTAATGTTGGGCTATAAAGGAACTACAGCACGGTCACATGACTTCACGTCACCACCGCTAAGCTAAAGGTGGCTAATGTTGGGCTATAAAGGAACTACAGCACGGTCACATGACTTCACGTCACCACCGCTAAGCTGAAGGAGGCTAATGTTGGGCTATAAAGGAACTACAGCACGGTCACATGACTTCACGTCACCACCGCTAAGCTAAAGGTGGCTAATGTTGGGCTATAAAGGAACTACAGCACGGTCACATGACTTCACGTCACCACCGCTAAGCTAAAGGAGGCTAATGTTGGGCTATAAAGGAACTACAGCACGGTCACATGACTTCACGTCACCACCGCTAAGCTAAAGGTGGTTAATGTTGGGCTATAAAGGAACTACAGCACGGTCACATGACTTCACGTCACCACCGCTAAGCTAAAGGAGGCTAATGTTGGGCTATAAAGGAACTACAGCACGGTCACATGACTTCACGTCACCACCGCTAAGCTAAAGGTGGTTAATGTTGGGCTATAAAGGAACTACAGCACGGTCACATGACTTCACGTCACCACCGCTAAGCTAAAGGAGGCTAATGTTGGGCTATAAAGGAACTACAGCACGGTCACATGACTTCACGTCACCACCGCTAAGCTAAAGGTGGCTAATGTTGGGCTATAAAGGAACTAGAGCACGGTCACATGACTTCACGTCACCACCGCTAAGCTAAAGGTGGCTAATGTTGGGCTATAAAGGAACTACAGCACGGTCACATGACTTCACGTCACCACCGCTAAGCTAAAGGAGGCTAATGTTGGGCTATAAAGGAACTACAGCACGGTCACATGACTTCACGTCACCACCGCTAAGCTAAAGGTGGCTATTGTTGGGCTAGTTATATATCTAGTATTTGCGCTCCTGTGTGTCAGTTAATTGTGTTTATCTGTATTTTTAATATTGTGTATTTATCTTTAAAAACTATTTTCCAGTTTGGGATTAATAAAGCATAATGTAATCTGAAAAGAGTTTATGGTTTGAGTGATTGCATAGTAGAAACAACAGCAGTTCAAATATGTAGAAATAAATGTCGCCTAAAGGTCTTTAGCTAATTAGCATTTAGCTAATTAGCATTGATGTGTTTACAACCATATCCTGCAATTAAAGGAATCACAATGTCAACCGTTTATCTCCCTGCTTCCTTATTATCTTTAAATTAAAAGAATCTACTTAGAAAGTCTTTAGATGCAGAGTAACAGCACTGTATCTAAAGCCAACGTAAATGTCAACGCTCATCAAGCTAATTAGCATTGATGTGTTTACGAAAAATCTGCTGCATGAATTTAACAACAATAAACTTTGACTGAAAATAGTTTTGTGGCTAAAATGAAATCATCAGGAATGTCGAGTTTATGTTCCTGCATTGCAAATTATGTTTAAACTAAAGAAAAGTTAGAAAGTCTTTAAATGCATGTATTGAAATATTTAAAAACGTAAATGTCCTCCTGAGTTTTAGCTAATTGGTGTTTTCAACAATTACTGCAAGTATTGGATTCAAACAAGACAGGTTTCAAATGAAAACTGTGTTCAACTTTTACTAAAAATACAACGTGAGGTAGCTCAAAGCGACATCTAGAGTATCTTCCTGCACAGAAATATTATCTTCAGACTCAAGAAATCAGATAGAAAGTCTAGAGAAACGTTCCGAATGTTCAACCTAATCTATGAAGCTATTTCCTTCACGGTCATTGTGACATTAAGACAGCGAGAAGATTTCCTTCCTGGCTTTGTTTGAACTTCACGTGATGTATGCGCTCAATAGAAGAACCTCAGCAGCCCTCGTTAAGCCGCGAGCAGCCTTGGGTAAAATGATCCGACAGATGGAAAGTGTTAAATGTTAATTCAATAGAAGAGTCCGATAAAGACGAGTATGCAATAGCTACCGGCGTGGTCTTTTCTCCCCATTATTGTTTTTAAATGTTAAACACATAAAGAGAGATGCTGGATCACTGGCTGCAAGAGAAAGAGAGGGAATTAGGAGCTTTATACATTCAATGTGTACTGCAGATTCACTGTGTGGTATAATCAACATCACATATCCAGACAGAGGACCTGATGACACCCATCTCCACGAAAAGGGATTCATTATGTGTTGAAGTGAGCAAGAAGAGAGCTAGTTAACGTTAGCTGTTAGCAGTCGGTGAACAGAAAAGTCCTTGGAACAACGGAGTAGGGCTGAACGATTAATCGATTTTAAATCGAAATCGCGATTTTAAATGATGCGATTATCAAATCGTGAAGCCTGCGATTTTTTTTAACATATATATTTTTTTTACAATCTTTTTTTTTTTTACAATCTTTTTTTTATTTTTCAATTGTTTGTTTTTTTCTTGTGTGTCAGTCATCCACACCAATCAGAAGTGCTGTGCTCCACATGTACCAGCCATTTGTAATCAATCAGAAGCGGCCCATGATAGAAGGTGATAGACAGATTGATCCAATCACCTGCCAAGAGCTTCTGAAAGTGCCTTCCGTTTCCAAATGGCTTCCAATGGAGCTTCAGATGCTTTGGTGAACCATCTGAGTCAGGTTAGCAATGCTCCATCACGTGTTTCTATTACAGGGAGAATCTGAAACTGAAGCTCGACTTTAAAGCAACCCAACGGAAGTTTCATGTAAGTTTAGTTCTTTCACTCGTAGCTCGGGCTGCGGGGTGCTAGAGACGGGAGCACGTTCATACGACCTTCCTAGCCGGAGTTATGGCCGCATTTTACAATAAACTTCCGTTGGGTCGCTTAAAAACAAATATCGCAATTCGAATCGCAATATTTGTCAGAAAAATCGCAATTCAATTTTTTTCCCAAAATCGTGCAGCCCTACAACGGAGCTATCGGCTAACGCATGGAGGTGCCTTTGGGAAACGGTAAAATGTGTAGCAATGCATACATATTGGGTTCATTCATCTTCCTTTCAAAGGGGGAAGGACAGAAAACGCTTGGAGAAAAACGGCCTTAAGGAAAAGTCAAGGGTACTTTTTGCGAAGTATACAATTATATTAAAATTGGGGTATTAGTCTGTCACAAAGTTAAAAGATAGCGTCATTATTAATGTAAACAAATGAGTATGTTGATATATGCAAGTCCTATTACAGCCAAATGATCCAGGTTGGACAGTTTAAGCCAACGCAGAGGTCTCTAAATCCTCCAATAATCTCCAATAATCAAAATGAGTCGGATTCTATAGAAGTCTATGAGAAAATGTCCTCATGTTTCACCTGATTTATTAACTCAGTAGACATTTTCCTGAAGATGCTGTGGTCTCACTCTCTAGTTTAAAGTCTTATTCAATACAGCGTGATGTTAATTAAGTAAATTATGGTTTCATTTTGACCGCACTGTTGTCCGTGTTTTCGTTATCACATTTTCATATATGCTAACATCTCGAAAGTTAACTCTGTCATTGCCAACATGTTATTTTTGATCGATTTAGTTCCATCTTCTTTCACTACGCCCCTTTAAGTTGATGTTTACGGCAACATGCCAAATGTAAGGCTTCAAAATTAAACTCCACAAACCAAGAGACAAAACAAAACAAACTGCCACACCTTTCTAACGTACAGTTCCTGTCAGAAAGAATCCCACCAGGTAGTGGAGAAATAAGTCAAGACAACACCGCGGAGGATAGGACACAAATACTTTGTTACTTAAGTACATTTTACCTGTACTTTCTACTTCTTACATGTTGAACTCAAATACCTGTACTTTCTACTTCTCACATGTTGAACTCAAATACCTGTACTTTCTACTTCTCTCATGTTGAACTCAAATACCTGTACTTTCTACTTCTTACATGTTGAACTCAAATACCTGTACTTTCTACTTCTCACATGTTGAACTCAAATACCTGTACTTTCTACTTCTCTCATGTTGAACTCAAATACCTGTACTTTCTACTTCTTACATGTTGAACTCAAATACCTGTACTTTCTACTTCTTACATGTTGAACTCAAATACCTGTACTTTCTACTTCTCTCATGTTGAACTCAAACACCTGTACTTTCTACTTCTCTCATGTTGAACTCAAACACCTGTACTTTCTACTTCTCACATGTTGAACTCAAATACCTGTACTTTCTACTTCTCTCATGTTGAACTCAAATACCTGTACTTTCTACTTCTCTCATGTTGAACTCAAACACCTGTACTTTCTACTTCTTACATGTTGAACATAAATACCTGTACTTTCTACTCGTGTTTTATTTTTAAACACGAGTATCTGTACTTCTACTTGAGTAAAGTGTGTACTTTAGACATCTCTACTCTGTACTTTCCTTCCTCCTCATCCTCCTCTTCCTCCTCTTCCTCTTGCTGAGAGCAGTAAATAAATCCTCCGCGGTGTTGTCTTGACTCTGTTTCCTCTGAGGTCGGTGCTTCTGTTAAGCCCCGCCGGCGCTTTATCTCCCAAGCACTGTTTGGCTTTGCTGTTCCCTCCCGCGTGGTTTACAGTTTGTATTCACGAGTAAATAAACTCTGAACCGTGAGCCATTCAAACATTCATTATGCCACATGCACGGACTCCAGGTGCAGAGAGCAGAGGAGATACTAACACACCTCTGGCAGTGTGTGTGTGTGTGTGTGTGTGTGTGTGTGTGTGTGTGTGTGTGTGTGTGTGTGTGTGTGTGTGTGTGTGTGTGTGTGTTACATCACCTCTGCACAGTCTGAACCTACACACTGTAAATAAATCATGTGTGTCCTGAACCACAGCAGCACCAGAATAATAAAAAGTAGTCAGAGTTTGTGAGAGAATAACGGGAGGCAGAGAGAGACATATAGTAGCATTCATCAATGAGTGTGTGTGTGTGTGTGTGTGTGTGTGTGTGTGTGTGTGTGTGTGTGTGTGTGTGTGTGTGTGTGTGTGTGTGTGTGTGTGTGTGTGTGTGTGTGTGTGTGTGTGTGTGTGTGTGTCACAGCTTTACATAATGGATGAATTTGCTGCAGCGAGCAGAACAGGCCGAGTTGGACTAATTGCAAATCGCCTTGAACACTGCTATGTATACAGAGAGGAGGAGGAGGAGGAGGAGGAGGAGGAGGAGGAGGAAGAACATCATAATTACACGTCTTAGATACAAACAATGCGCAATAGTTCTTAATGTTTGATGTGATTGCTGAACACGTCAGGATCTGCATTGAGCGCATTCACATGACAGCGGATGTTTCCCCTAAAAGTGGGCGGGGCTTAATGTGCGGTAACATGTGGTGATTATAAGATGTGTATACAAATATATAAATCTAGAAAAACAGTAAACGCAACTGGAATGTGAAAGGAACAGATATCATGACGGACAGTGTGTCTGCTGAGTGGGATATTGTTGATGGCAGTAACTTAGCAACCACTGTGCGCTACGGCAAGCCATCACGTATCATCATCCAATCAGACGCACGTCTTATGAGATGTGTGCCTCACGAGAAGAACAGCTGCTTATTCTACAGGTCTGTGCGTCACAGCAGCAGCACGTGCTACTCACCGGTGGAACAGATATGCTGCGGTTCCCTGAGCTTCACTTTCATATATTCTCAGGTATCAGACATCGAGCCTCTTCAACGGGATTTGAAATGTCCTGTTTTATCCGAGTCAACATCATATCTTCCCCAGATGATCTGCGGCCCGGCTCTGAAGCTTTAGTTCATATGCAGCTGATCCTCTGAGTTCAGAGGAAGCTGCACTCAGAGCGAGGGGAACCCGATCAGGAGTACGAGTAGAGCCGAGTGAAGGGTTGCTCATTTAATCAGCTGTCTGGGCGATGACGGCTTCATTTCTTTAAGTTCGCGTCAGAGCCGCGGAGCGCTTTCGATGCGTCCACAGCTCTGACTCTGAGCATGAAGAACAGACCGGATGGAGAGGGAGCGGCACAAAGCCAGCAGAAGCCGGTCCGTGTGAGAGAGGCGGGCAGGTCACTGTGTGGCACTGTGGGAGTGTCTCTGTGTGGTGGAGCCTGGAGGGTGTCTTTCATATATCCTAATCATCAGTTCAGTCTTTAAACTTCCTCGAGTTCAGCAAATACTTCTTGGTCGCTTTGAGCTTTTTCTTGTCTGCTTCATGATATGTGCGCGTGCTCTGTTCAGGTACGCCTCGATGAACACACCTGGTTGCTGTACTGGCCTCAACGCGGTCTGATGACCTCATCAGACGTGCTGCACCATGGGACGTTTACAAGCTGCAGAGACAGGAAGTACAGCCTTCTGTGAGGGAAGGATTTACTGACGAGAGGAGAGGAGGCGAGGACACAGAGTGAAGGGCCGCCCAAGTATATTTCGCGACCCATTTAGGTTTTTTGTTTTTATATAATTTTTTAATAATTTTTTTTTAATAATTTTATTTGTATTCGTCCGTGACCACGACGCCATCTGCGATCGATTAACTTGTGGACAATGATCCCTCGCTCCCTTGCTCTGATCTCGCCTCCTTCTGGCCTGTTAAGTGGCCTGCCTCACACAGGGGGACTGGCTGTCCACATGATGTGGCCTGCCGACATGGCCACTGTCATACAGATCATAAATCAAAGCCCTTGATTGGTCTCTGTGTGTCATTCAAGCTCGGGATAAGCTCAGCTCAGGTGAGGTGAAGGACTCTCTGAGTGTTTAGATAGTTAACTTAGTCTAAGTTCTCAGTGGGTCTCAAACGGTGTGGTCACCAGTTATGTAAACACATATTTCCATTTGAGAGGGTAGTGATTGGTCTAATGGATAGCGAGGTGGGCTGAAGATCGGAAGGCTGTGAGTTCAAATCCCGCCTGGAACACCACCGCTAGTGTGCCCTTGAGTAAGGCACTTAGCCCTTAGTTACTCCAGGGAGGATGCCCCTGTAATCGGTCATTATAAGTCGCTTTGGATAAAAGCGTCAGCTAAATGAAATGTAATGTGATTAGTAAAATATGCATGAAGAAATAAATAAAAAGTGAACTGGGTGAAAAAAAGGTAAGATACACTTTTAAAACGTGTTGAGAGAAAACTAGTCTTTGCTGCTGCCTCAAAGAGGAGCAGGGGGAGAGGGGGGAGAGGAGCAGGGGGGAGAGGGGGGAGAGGAGCAGGGGGGAGAGGGGGGAGAGGAGCAGGGGGGAGAGGGGGGAGAGGAGCAGGGGGAGAGGAGAGGAGAGAGACAGGAGAGGCTGATTCAGGAGCACAGACACACTCACAACTATAAATGAACCAAAAATAAATTAATAAACAAGTTTCAGTGTTTTTTTCATATTGGAAATGGGATGTTTTTGGTTATGGCCATGATTTTATGATTATTGAAATGTATACAGTTCTGTTTAATATCGGTGTTTCCATAGATCTAGTCTCTTTATTTCCCCTCAAAATGCACCAGATTGATGCATTTAACTCCAAAATAAAAAATAAAATCTTACCGGGGGGCATGCCCCTAGACCCCCTAGGATTTGAAGTCGACCCCCACTAAAAATCACATGGATAGGTTCCTAAATACATTTATAAATACATTTATTTTTTTAAATAGTAACCCATTTCCATATGTTCATGTGTGGGTAGTAGATTTAAACTATAGGGCTATCACTATGGGCCCTGCCTGTACCTGTTCGCTCTGCCATCGCGTGAAGGGTCTGCTAACAAGCGACCAACAGAAAGGTTAATGTTGTTGCACGTCACCTCACCCCCCCCCCCCCCCCGCTACCACCACCCCCCCAAGTATATTTCAGATATGTGGGAAACAGATCTGTGGGAAACACTGGCAGTTAATGGACCAGCACCAGAGGCGTTCCCATACACACAGGCGTTGGAGCTGTTCTTCATGAAGTCCCAGAAGCATGAAGTGCTCTGACAAACAGTGCCATCTTTGCGCAAAATGATTATACAGGAATGAAAAGTCAATAAATAAACATGTTGTTAAAACTTTTTATTTATTTTCACCAGGACACAAGGTCAGCTGACGGGTCACGATTTATCATCGGAGCGTCTGAGCTGATTACAGTCGTGTGATCAGAGGAGTTCAGGACAGCTACACAACACACAGGGAACAGAGTACCATGTGTATCAGAGGGGGGAAGTATGGAGTACAAATACCTCGTTACTGTACTCAAGTACATTGTTCTGGTATCAGTACTTTACTCCACAACCCAAATACCTGTACTTTCTACTTCTTACATGTTGAACTCAAATACCTGTACTTTCTACTTCTTACAGTTTGAACTCAAATACCTGTACTTTCTACTTCTTACATGTTGAACTCAAATACCTGTACTTTCTACTTCTTACAGTTTGAACTCAAATACCTGTACTTTCTACTTCTTACATGTTGAACTCAAATACCTGTACTTTCTACTTCTTACAGTTTGAACTCAAATACCTGTACTTTCTACTTCTCACATGTTGAACACAAATACCTGTACTTTCTACTTCTCACATGTTGAACCCAAATACCTGTACTTTCTACTTCTCACATGTTGAACTCAAATACATGTACTTTCTACTTCTCTCATGTTGAACTCAAATACCTGTACTTTCTACTTCTACATGTTGAACTCAAATACCTGTACTTTCTACTTCTCACATGTTGAACTCAAATACCTGTACTTTCTACTTCTTACATGTTGAACTCAAATACCTGTACTTTCTACTTCTCTCATGTTGAACTCAAATACCTGTATTTCTACTTCTTACATGTTGAACTCAAATACCTGTACTTTCTACTTCTTACATGTTGAACTCAAATACCTGTACTTTCTACTTCTCACATGTTGAACTAAATACCTGTACTTTCTACTTTTACATGTTGAACTCAAATACCTGTACTTTCTACTTCTCACATGTTGAACTCAAATACCTGTACTTTCTACTTCTTACATGTTGAACACAAATACCTGTACTTTCTACTTCTTACATGTAGAACTCCAATACCTGTACTTTCTACTTCTCACATGTTGAACTCAAATACCTGTACTTTCTACTTCTTTACATGTTGAACTCAAATACCTGTACTTTCTACTTCTCACATGTTGAACTCAAATACCTGTACTTTCTACTTCTTACATGTTGAACTCAAATACCTGTACTTTCTACTTCTCACATGTTGAACCCAAATACCTGTACTTTCTACTTCTTACATGTTGAACCAAATACCTGTACTTTCTACTTCTTACATGTTGAACTCAAATACCTGTACTTTCTACTTCTTACATGTTGAACTCAAATACCTGTACTTTCTACTTCTCACATGTTGAACCCAAATACCTGTACTTTCTACTTCTCACATGTTGAACCCAAATACCTGTACTTTCTACTTCTCACATGTTGAACTCAATACCTGTACTTTCTACTTCTCACATGTTGAACTCAAAATACCTGTACTTTCTACTTCTCTCATGTTGAACTCAAATACCTGTAATTTCTACTTCTTACATGTTGAACTCAAATGCCTGTACTTTCTACTTCTTACATGTTGAACTCAAATACCTGTACTTTCTACTTCCTACATGTTGAACTCAAATACCTGTACTTTCTACTTCCTACATGTTGAACTCAAATACCTGTACTTTCTACTTCTTACATGTTGAACTCAAATGCCTGTACTTTCTACTTCTTACATGTTGAACTCAAATACCTGTACTTTCTACTTCCTACATGTTGAACTCAAATACCTGTACTTTCTACTTCCTACATGTTGAACTCAAATACCTGTACTTTCTACTTCTCACATGTTGAACTCAAATACCTGTACTTTCTACTTCTTACATGTTGAACTCAAATACCTGTACTTTCTACTTCCTACATGTTGAACTCAAATACCTGTACTTTCTACTTCTTACATGTTGAACTCAAATACCTGTACTTCTACTTCTCTTATGTTGAACTCAAATACCTGTACTTTCTACTTCTCTCATGTTGAACTCAAATACCTGTACTTTCTACTTCTCTCATGTTGAACTCAAATACCTGTACTTTCTACTTCTCTCATGTTGAACTCAAATACCTGTACTTTCTACTTCTTACATGTTGAACTCAAATACCTGTACTTTCTACTTCTTACATGTTGAACTCAAATACCTGTACTTTCTACTTCTTACATGTTGAACTCAAATACCTGTACTTTCTACTTCTTACATGTTGAACTCAAATACCTGTACTTTCTACTTCTCTCATGTTGAACCCAAATACCTGTACTTTCTACTTCTTACATGTTGAACTAAAATACCTGTACTTTCTACTTCTCTCATGTTGAACTCAAATACCTGTACTTTCTACTTCTCACATGTTTAACTCAAATACCTGTACTTTCTACTTCTCTCATGTTGAACTCAAATACCTGTACTTTCTACTTCTCTCATGTTGAACTCAAATACCTGTACTTTCTACTTCTCACATGTTTAACTCAAATACCTGTACTTTCTACTTCTTTCATGTTGAACTCAAATACCTGTACTTTCTACTTCTCTCATGTTGAACTCAAATACCTGTACTTTCTACTTCTCACATGTTTAACTCAAATACCTGTACTTTCTACTTATTTCATGTTGAACTCAAATACCTGTACTTTCTACTTCTCTCATGTTGAACTCAAATACCTGTACTTTCTACTTCTCACATGTTTAACTCAAATACCTGTACTTTCTACTTCTCTCATGTTGAACTCAAATACCTGTACTTTCTACTTCTTACATGTTGAACCCAAATACCTGTACTTTCTACTTCTTACATGTTGAACCCAAATACCTGTACTTTCCACTTCTCTCATGTTGAACCCAAATACCTGTACTTTCCACTTCTTACATGTTGAACTCAAATACCTGTACTTTCTACTTCTTTCATGTTGAACTCAAATACCTTTGTTTAGTCAGTACTTCTACTTTCACCAGAGTATCTTTAAACACGAGTATCTGTACTTCTACTTGAGTAAAGTGTGTACTTTTGCCATCTCTGCTCATTATTTTGTCTGTGAAATACTTGTGTAATATCTTTTAGCCTCATGAAAGGCAGCTGGCATGCAGTGGATTTAAATAATTATCCTCCTACCCCCTCTGGCTCCGGTGTGTGATTAGTGGCTCAGGATTGGAAATGGAAACGTGATGTTGGCTGAATCGTCTGCACAGCAGCGCAGGTGGTTATGAAAGCGATGCGTCTCAATGTTCACTCTGTTCTGGGCCAAATGGACCGTGAAATAATTAAGTCCTCGCCCTCGACCCCCCTCCGTTCTCCTCGGCTCCGAGTTCTTGGCTTTTTGGGGTTTTACAGTTCAGCGAGTGAAACTGCGATGGACTCCTTGTCGCTGCTTGTCTTCCCAGAATGAGGAGAGAAAGCTAATAAACTGCAAACATGTAACATCTTGCCACGTGTATGTTTCTACTTTCTAGTCAGAATGTGTTGTTTCACTTCAGAGAAGACCCAATAGCTCACGCATGTTGTTTAGACGAGGCGTCTGTGTGTGTTTCCAGACATAGAGATGGAAATAACGTTTCCAACAAACCTGAATACAAAATACAATAATACAAATATGCATCTTAAGCATCTTAAGTCAACATCTCTTAAAAACATCGATCGGAAAATCACCCTCAGAAAACAGAAAACGTCCAAACATTTCTGTCCTTTGTTTTGTAACCAATTCCCTGATTCTGGTCAAATATAGTTAAAATAAGTTTTACAGGATAAATACAAGATCTCATGTTTCTCAATATCCATCTGATCTGCACTTCAGGAACTCTCACCAGCCATGTTGTACTTGTTCTATTGGCAGATCTGTTGATTTGTTCACTTATTGAAAGCTATATTTACTTGTTTGTGGAGCAGCATATATTTCTCTCTCTCTCTCTCTCTCTCTCTCTCTCTCTCCCCCCCCCCCCCCCCCGCATGCAGAGTATTAATCAGACGCTAGCGCAGACTAAATACATTCGGGCGTGCACTGTAGCCGAACATTAGATTGTTGTTGCAGCAGACTCTGAGCCTGAGACTCGGATGGCGTCAGAGTCGCCCAGCGGTAAATTAGAAACACAAAGTGACAGGTTGGTCTGAGCTGACGGACTGCAGTGAGCTTCTCGTGGAAACACTGGGAGAACTGGTTTGTATTCCTGTCTGTCCTCAGCACTGGTTTATAACGCCGACATGCTGGAGGGCTGGGAGGCAGAATCAGAACCAGGTTCATCACCAGGGAGGTGGACACGTACGAGGAACTCGACTTGGTGTCGTGGTGCAGACATAAAAGTTAAACAAAATGGAATAAACATGGAATAAAAGTCGGCAGTAATATTAAAAAAAGAACACAGACTTTGTGTACATTGTGTGTATTAATGTACACAGATCAGAGTGAGAGAGAATGTGGCTGAAGTGTCAGAGTGTAAGAGTATGCTGGTCCAGAGTATTGTCCGAGTTGCTTTGTGCAAACATACCGGAGTAAACCAGTTCCGAAGCTACCCAGTGTACTGTTAAGGCTAAATTAGTTTAGATCCCAAAGGCACACACACAACATACCAAATGAAGGCGGCATGAATGTCCCGTGTTCTGTGACGTAAAATCACTGTCTTTGTCAATAAAGCTTTTGAAGACAGCAATCTCAAAGTCTGCTGTCCCCCATCAGAAAGAGCCCTGTCCTGAGGTTTCATCGAAGGCAGGGTCTAATGCTCCGAACGCTCAGACCGGATTGAGCTTCAGGAACTTTTGGCAGAGCCGGCGACGCAATGAAAATATTCTGAATATACACTTTTAGTTTTTGAAGTTCGTGTTGCTGCAGCCACTGTCCACAGCCGAAGAGAAGCCCTGCCTGAGCCGAGTCCTCTGCAATTAAAGACATGATCCACAGTCTGAGGCCGAAGACACCGAGGTCACAGAGTATCGAGTGAAGGAGAGAAAACAGGATCTGATCGATGCTCCGAAGCTGCAGGAGAGACGCTGAATGGAAGTCGCATCGTCAGCAAGAAAAGAGTCCTCCTTTTGGGGGAAACGGTTATTTGTGTTTGTTTACTTTTGAACCGAAAGACAACATAGTAAGAGGTAGTTTTCTTATAGGAATTGCTAAGATAAGATGAGATAAGACAAGAAGTACTTAAATCATAATGTTTGTGTTGCAGCAGCTTCAAAACAACCAAACTAAACAAGGCATTGCTCATAAGAAGAAATTAAAGAGTAGAAATAAACAATACAAGATAGAATGGAAACAGCTTTAATAAGTAGAAGATATACTCAGAGAGGGCAAAAGTACACACATCCTTTACTCAACTAGAAGTACACACATCCTTTACTCAAGTAGAAGTACACACATCCTTTACTCAAGTAGAAGTACACACATCATTTACTCAAGTAGAAGTACACACATCCTTTACTCAAGTAGAAGTACACACATCCTTTACTCAAGTAGAAGTACACACATCCTTTACTCAAGTAAAAGTACACACATCCTTTACTCAAGCAGAAGTACACACATCCTTTACTCAAGTAGAAGTACAGATTCTCGTGTTTAAAGATACTCTGGTGAAAGTAGAAGTACTGACTAAACTTCTTTACTCAAGTCAGAAGTTTCCTTCAGTAGAAAGTACCCATAGCTAGCAGCTGTTTTAAAGAGTACCTGACCTCCCTTTATATTAATAGAACAATAATGTCATTGTTAGCTAATGAATGTTTCCATGGTGACCAACGGCAACATGACAACGTTCCATTGGTCCCTCTTCTTTAGAGAAGACCAGGAAGTGATGGATACACGGATCGTGTTCCAACCAATAGGCACGCAGTGACTCTGCAGAATAATGACCACGCCCCAAACACACATTCAGACTAAAGGAACCAGCTGTTTCATCAAACATAACATCTTACAGGAAAAAGGAGTTTGAATGGTTCTTAAAGTAAACAGAGACCTTGAGCGGAGTCTGTCGGCAGGTGCAGGTAAACGCATTTTAATCGCACTTATTTTTGCACAGCGGAACGTTTCTCACTGGATGAGTTTCAGGCGTACCGATTATACTGGAGCACCAACTAACGTTCATGACTTCAGCATGGGACTTCAAACAACAACAAACCACGGTGAACAATAGTCAAACATGAACGAACAAGCTGATGAGACCGCTTGGTCGCCCCGTGGATGGGACATTTTGTTTTAAAACACGGACGGGTGGAAGCGTCGATAAGAGCCGCAGCACATCAAGCCTAAAGTATCACCTGAATGCAAAGCATGTAGCAGCTAGCATGTAGCAGCTAGCGTGTAGCAGCTAGCGTGTAGCAGCTAGCGTGTAGCAGCTAGCGTGTAGCAGCTAGCGTGTAGCAGTTAGCATGTAGCAGCTAGCATGTAGCAGCTAGCATGTAGCAGCTAGCATGTAGCAGCTAGCATGTAGAAGCTAGCATGTAGCAGCTAGCATGTAGCAGCTAGCGTGGACGTTAGCCCGACTCCGAGTGCAAGGAACCACACCCTGACCCAACCCACACTCACGCAGAGGACTGGTTTCAGGGCCAGGATGAGTCAGTCCACGTCTGAGAGGATAACCAGCTCCCTGCTCTCTGGACTGCACTCGACTGTAGACCACCTGGAGTCACATCCATGTGGAAACTGCTTCTCCCTGTTCTCAGGTCAGATATGGATATTTGATTAAAAATGCGATTAATTTCGATTAATTAATTACAAAGCCTCTAATTAATTAGATTACTTTTTTTAATCGAGTCCCGGCTCTAGTTAAAAAAATATCCATTTACTGTGAAAACATCCATGTATTGAAACAGTATTGTGTTAACAGTTGATTTCCCTGAACTTTAAGTTCAATTCAACTGAAAAAACCAATAAAATAATTATGTTTTGTTTCGTTTTTTTTAAATCAATACAACAAAAATAGTTTTCTTTCGATGTTGTTGTTTTCATAATCGTTGCAAGCCAACATCGTAATTGTGATTAAAATACGATGCATTGAGCTGGTAGGCTAACGAGCGCTAACTGCAAGTTGTAAAGCATGTTGGATGAAAGCCTCCATCGAGCATGTGTCCGGCCCCAAAGATGCACTCGAGCAGTCTCTTATCCGCTGGATGCTAAACGCTCCGCCCCGGATTGACCTGTGCGTGTGCAGGAAGTGCACCGAGGGTTCGGGTTCATCAGAGGTGGCTCTGAAGGCAGCTGCTGGCGGCCGGCTTCACGAGAGCTCTGAGACTGAAGGACAGTGTGTGTGCTGTAAAACGAGGCGAACGGGGATAACGGCCTGCGTACAGCTGCAGGGTTAGTGTACACGACTTGAGGGGTTTGCGCCGTCGCTCACGTCGTCGGATCCAACGGTTAAAACGTAGGGTCTGATTCGTGGCTTTGCATCTGGATCTCCGTCCTGCAGGTTTCAGAGAATGTGTGTTTCTGTTCGGCGGAAGCTTAACCGGCTGACCTTCAGCAAAGCCCTCATTAAGTGTTTCATTAGTAACGCGAGCCTGCGAACGACCTCGCCCCGAGACACAGACTGAGCTCTTCACTGGAAACACAGACGTGCCAGCTGACGGGGAGAACGCACCAGCTGGTGTTATCCTCACGCTCTACTTCGAACACAGAGGGAAGGTCAGGGTCAGCTTTCAGCTCTTAATTAGTTTGACCTTGAGGTCGGATCAGGTCATTTCTAATTTCAGATAAAACATTAAAAACACAATGGGTTTATTTTGAAAATGGCTTCAAGAAACCATCACAATGTGAGGCTTTGTGCTGGGGCAGGGGAGGAGGAGGAGGATCAGGAGGAGGAGGAGGAGAAGGAAGAGGAGGAGGAGAGAGAGAGGAGGAGGAGGAGGAGGAGGAGGAGGAGAGAGAGAGAGGAGGAGGAGGAGGAGGAGGAGGAGGAGGAGGAGAGGAGGAGGAGGAGGAGGAGGAGGAGGAGGAAGTGCTAACCAGAGTCTGAAATCTGGCAGAGAGACTCTGGCCCCATTGCAAACATCACCCTCCGTCTAAAGTCCACACTCTCAGCCTAGCGAGGCTCCTTCTTCCAGGTGGAGGTACACACGGCCAGCAGAAGAACAGGAAATGCCAAACCTTTCGTAACAATGGTTTCAAATCTCTTGGATTAGAAATACACAAATAAAACTCAAACATCTTTTGGTGTTTCTTGTTTTTTAATAACCACTTTTTGTTTTAAATCTGATGTTTTTTAAGCTGCTTGGTTTTTACAGCAGTCCCTGCCGATACACACAACTTTATAATACAATGCACACAGCTAACGTTGTTCCAGACCTAAAGGCGGGGATATGAGCCTGAGTTAAAAAACAACAGGAGGTAAGGTGGAGTTGTTAACGTCTGTATGAAGATATCACATGTCTATCTTGTGTGCAGTGTATCAGTAGGAACTACTGATACACAGCTTGTTTCCTGAGGACACACCACAGCGTGACTCCGGTCAGGCAGAGACCGGTCTCCAGTCAGCAGGTCTGAGGGCTTCATAACCC
>JAMFTG010002740.1:0-19267 GCA_023974075.1 Chaenocephalus aceratus
AAAGATCCGCTGCTGATGTGCTGCAGTTTCTGCCCTCAATTGAAACAATCTGTTTTGGTTTCGAGATGCGTCTTTGTTTGTTTTTCCACAAGGCAGGAGATGGGTGCACCGTTCCCAGAGGCGCTGCAATACCGGGTCGATGCGTGGAGTGAACGGGGCAAGCCCCTCTTTCAGCTCCCAGTGCTAAAAATCCATTTAATATATAGTCCCCGTATAGGGGACGTATCAGATATTAAACTGATAAGAACAGATTTTTTTTTTTTTTTTTTTTTTTATTATAACAAATCTTCAATTTACTTCATTCATATACACAGTTTACAAACAAGTAAACAATTGACATTAAATACAACACATATAACACTTTTACTTTTCATACATGCAAATACAGTTAGGTGATCTGGTCTTCACCCCACCAGCCCTAAACCTCCCTTCCATCTTTCCAAAGCGGCGTGTTGTCCCCATTTCAGAATGTCCCTCTCCATTCTCCCCTTCATATCTGCCCTTACTTTTCCTATTATCCCCCTTATGCTGCTGCAGCATTTGTTCTTTGCAACATCCTGTCTAGCCAGCCAAAGATGTCTCTTGAGCAGGCTTACCACTAGCCAAACGGGGAAACTTGCCCAAAATTTACCAGGACCCGAGCCCCTTTCAATCCCATCCCATGTAATTTTAAACCCAGGAAAACTCTGTCCTAACCACCCTTCTACTCTTCTCCATGCTCCCTGTGCGAATGTACAGTCCCACATGACATGTCTGATGGTCTCTTCATCCTTGCAATCTGGCCTAGGGCACACCGGAGATCTTGCCAATCCATGACGGTACATGATTTCCCGCACTGGCAGGCACCTGAGCAGGCACAGCCAGTTAAGGTCCTTCAGCCTATTGTCCAGTCCCTTCGGCTGGATCCTCCTCCACACTTTGGATGGTATTCCAATAACAGGACCAACATTGATTTTCTCTCTGGCTTCTTGATATAGGGTTCTGTGATTGAGTTTCACCTCTGGCCCGGCAGCCTCCGGGTGAGCCCGAAGCCACTTTGCTGCATGGCGGTAGTGCCATGGCTGCTGTTCCGCCCTGGGCCCCAAATTGCTCCAGGCCATAAGCTCTCTTGCTTGATAAGAAAAGAAAAGGCGGATAAAAAAAACCAGAAGGATGTACTACTGGGCCTGATACTTCCCTACATAAAGTTGAAACAAAGATGCAGTCCATCTTCAGAGTTAAATGTGGTACATCTCTCCCCCCTGCTTCGACCCCAGCCAGCATGCGGCCTCTTGCCACATACTCATATCTCCCACCCCATATGAAGCCAAACAAGAGGCGCATGAGAGGCCTCCTCATGCTGACCGGTAACGGATATATGTATGCGAGATATACAAGGGATGGCAATATATCTACCTTCAGCACTAATACCTTCCCTATGAAGGTCAGCTGCCTACTCTTCCAGAGAGACACTTTCCTCTCTACTGCCTCAAGCCGTCTTGCCCAACTCAGGGTAGCACTTTTAGTAGACTCAAACCTGACCCCCAGAACTTTTATAGGCCCTGGGCAGCAAGCAAGACCCCCTGGCACATCCATCCTTTCTCTCCATTTCCCAAAAAACTTCACAGAGGACTTTGCACAATTAAGCTTGGAACCGGATGCCCTGCCGAAGTCCTCCATGATTTGCAGCGAACGAATAAGGCACTCATCCCTATCAAGCAGCAAAGTGGTGTCATCTGCATACTGGGACAGTTTCACCCGTAACCCTCCACTGCCAGGCACTAGAAAACCTCTGACCCCTGTGTCGGCCCTGATGGCTGCAGCCAAAGGCTCCATATAGAGCACATATAGCAGTGGTGAGAGAGGGCACCCTTGTCTCACACCTGATTGTAACCGGAAAACATCGCCTAGGTATCCGTTCACTACTACCCTGCTCCCCACGTTCATGTATAATGTGCGCAACCACCTTATAAAGACTTTACCAAACCCTAGCCTCTCCAATATGCTGAACATAAAACTCCACTGCACCCTGTCGAACGCCTTGGTTTGGTCAAGAGCAACCAGCATGAGTGGCAGGTTTCTGTCCTCTGCCCAAGCTATCGCATCCCTTAGGAGCTGCAGGTTCCATCTTGTTGAGCGCCCTGGCACTGCACATGTCTGGTCAACATGAACCAAATGGGGCATTGCTTCGCCTAGCCTATCAGTGAGTACTTTTGCCAGAAGTTTATAGTCCACACATAGCATGGTCAAAGGTCGCCAGTTGCCTATTTCAGTGCGATCTCCCTTCTTATACAGGAGGGAGATCACCCCGGTGGCTAAAGACCCGCTCATTTCTCCTGCCTGCAGCACCTCTGTCAGAACCTCCAACAATACTGGCCCTAGTATGCTCCAGAACTTTGCATACAATTCTACAGGTAAGCCATCGATTCCTGGCACCTTACCCTTATTCATTCTGTTGAGCGCACCCTCCAATTCGCTAACCGTTAGCGGGAGCTCTAAAGCCTGCACTATGTCCCCTGGAACCTGGCGCTCAAGCAGTTCCAGGAAATCATCCCCTCTTCCCACATCTTTCTCCTTGAAACTGTCCCTGAAATGATCTGTGGCAACCCTCACCACCTGGCCCTCTTCTGTCACAACAATACCCTGACTGTCCCTAAACCCTGTCACCACCTGCCTTGCTTTTTTTCCCCGTACCGAGCTGAAAAAAGCAGCAGAACATGTTTCTGACTGCTCAATGAACTCCGACCGTGATCTCGCCAGGAATGCCCGGGCCTTGCCTTCAGAGACCTGTCGGAGCCTTGCCTTCAAAGAATCGCATACATCTTGATTTATAGTGGAACCACAGTTCCCCTTTGCGTACTCACGCTCTAGGAGTCGCTGCAGATGAGACACCTCCCTCTTTGACTGTCTTGCCTTCCTTTTGCAATAACCTAAGCAGAAGGTCTTAATTCTGTCCTTGGCTACCTCCCACCACTCTAGTATCCCCTGACACAGCGGTTTGAGGCCCAACACTCCCTTAAAAAACAAAGGGAACTGTTGGTTGAAAAGCTTTTCCTCCAAAACACTGACATTTAGGCGCCAGTAACCAGGCCCAAACGTTTGTGCATCCAAATCTACTCGAAACAGCAGGCCATCGTGGTCAGAAAAGAAAACAGGGATGGTCCTACCTGTGATCAGGTTTAATGACCTGGAAAAAAACAAATAGTCCAAACGTTTTGCCACGCCTCTTGAGTTACGCCACGTTGGGCTGTCTATGTGTGGCTCGACCCCCTTACCCCCATCTACCAACCCACATCTAACCATGAGTTGTGAAATATACTGGTCGCTGGCATCCCCTCCACTCCCCAGCTCAACGTTAAAATCCCCCCCTATAATTACCTGTCTATTGGTAACAAGAAAAGGCTCCACTGATGTAAACAGATTAGTCCGCTCTGCTGGCGCCTGTGGTCCATATACCACAATGACCCGCAGCTTCCTTATTCCCCATACGATGTCTGCCCCTATTGCCCTGCCCTGGTCAATAACAAAAACATCCTCCACCCTTATTTCCTTATAACAAAACAAAATCCCAACCCCCGTAGAGTGAACCCCCCCTACACTCCAAATTGAGTCCCCTTTCGTCCACTCCCTTGAAAACATTCCCACATCCCCCATGTCTCTCAGATGGACCTCTTGCAAAAAAACTATGGCTACATGCAAAGTGCCTACAAAATCAAAAACAGTCCTTCTTTTAACAGTGTTCCTCATTCCTCTCACATTCAAAGTGAGAACATCAAAATAACTTGTCATGAGGATGTAATATTAAGCCTTAGCAAAGGAAAAATTACCCACTCAATGTTCACGATGCATAGGGGTCGTCACTGTCCATCTGGTCGGCCCATAACACGGGAAGCATACTTGAAGAGGTGGAGGGACACACCGCGCCTCCTTGTGTGTCATCCCCCAAGGGAGGCGGTTGCAGGAGTGGTTCAGCAGTTAGCTCCCGGACCAGTGGCAACCCTGATGGGAGCACAGCCCCTACAACCCCTGGGTCCTCCTCCTTCGTCCCTCCACCCAAAACCATGGCCTTTGTCCACTTTGCCCCTCCCCTGGTCACTGTCCTTCACTGGTCCCTCCCTCTTCTGCTGCCCATCTCGTTCACCCACCGCCGCCACCACCTCTTTGGCCTGCACCTTCCTCCTCGTTCCCTCAGTCTTTGACCTTTTGTTGTCTCCGATCTGCGAGCAGTCCCCATTGTCTGCTGAAACCTCTGTTCCGAAAGCCTCCGCTATTTTACGTGCCCCTGTCTTGACACCCACCTCGGCTGCTACAGTTGAGTCTGTATTCCCCACAGGGCCTTTGTCCACGCTGTCAGCCCCCGAGCCGCCTCCTGGTCCCTGCTCCACTGTCACGGTCCCCCCCGTGCTCTCTGAAAACATAGCCTTCTGGCACTGAATAAGCCCTTCCAGAAGGTCCTCGAACTCCGTTTCCTTCCGGTTGTTGGCCCCGGCTACCTCCGCAAACGTCCTCCTGCGCTCGGGACAGCTTCGGTATAGATGGTCGATCCCACCGCAGCCATGGCAGGCCTTTGGCACTGTACAGTCTTTGGCCTCATGTCCTCTTTGGCCACAAAAACCGGCAGCTGGCGCTGCTGCACCCTCCATCCACATGGCCTGATTGTCTGCATCGCCTGCAGAAAGCTGGCTGACGCGGGTTAGAATAGGTACCCTCGATCTGCTCCAAGGTTGAAGGAGGCAGGCGGGTGCTTGAGGCCGCCAAAACTCTCTGGATCAGATTTAAGAAGCACCTGGAACTGCCTTCGACCTGTCCAGATCCCCAAGGTGTCCTTGACATGCCTTGCTGTAGTTAGCACTTCCCCATACAGCCTCAAAAAATCAGCCAGCGCTTTGTCAGTCACAAAGGGATTAAACATGTGGACCGTGATTGTCCTGAAATTTGGTCTGTCCAAATTTAAAACCTTGTAGCAGGCTAGCGGCTTTAGCATAGCAGCAGCAACACAGTCCTTAGCAACTTTCGTGTATACTTGCTCGTCCTTTAGGGTGACGTCAAAAGCCTTCTCCTGCTGGTTCCATTGTAGGCAGTAGATGGCATCAACCTTCAGATTTAGCTGCTCCATGATGACTTTTCCTGCAGAACCATGTCCTCGACACGACATCTTCCGCCGCAACAACTGCCTGAAAACGCAGTGTGAATCTCAGCCCGACTCTTGGGATCGGCTGTCCATCATCGGCCCTCCCGGCCATCGCTCCTTTCTCCTCGCGATTCGAAATGTCCTTCCTGGAAAAAATGATAAGAACAGATACTACACTTGATCTTAGCCAAAAGGCCGAGAAGCGATGACCCTTAAAGTTTGCTGCGGGAGACGGACTCGTTGCGCAGTCGCCGCAGGTCTTGGTGCGGCTCTTTTGACCTGGCGTAACAGAGGCGCTGGGTAGCTTGGATCGCCCAGGTGCTAATGACTGCTCTTGTCTTTCACAAACTCAGAATGCTCAGCAAATGGCCAAGCCTACCAAAAATAGGTTGAACTCGTAGGTGTTCCTCTCCACGGAAGTCTTTAGTAAAAGGCGAAAGACTTATACGCTTTGAAGAGAAACCAGAGTTATTGTGGAGGCCGTCCTCGAGAACAGACACCACCATAGTTGTCCCAGTCCAAGTCCTCGCGGTGGCCCATTTGGCGATAGAAGCGTGGTTGCTTGAAAAACAGTCTTTCTTGGCTGAACTTTTTGCCTCAACTGCCCTATGGTGGCTTTATAATTCAGCATTGGTGTTCAGTGGTAGAATTCTCACCTGCCACGTGGGAGACCCGGGTCCGATTCCCGGCCAATGCAATAGACAGTTCTTTGTTGTCTGAAAATAAAGTATAATGCCTACACCACTTGGACTCTGCTACAGCAAACACACAGGTCTTTGGAGTGTACAAGTAAAGAGGGATGTTCTCCGTGCCGACTCCCATTGATTTGAGAACTCAGTGAGATGCTCGACATCAATCACTGTAAGGGATGACCGGTGGAATGTATCCCTTCTTAAATGACTTGGAGCATATAGCATATCTGTTGAACAATCCACCTTGTTGACCGTGCTGTTGACCTCGCCAGCGTAGTGGTAGTTACGATGTCTTGTGAATGTGGGCAGATGAGTGGTATAATCTTTGTAAGCCAAGAGGAAAACTAGGTTCCCATTCTCCGCAAATGCAACATAGCTTCACTGTTGTTGGAATCTGTACTAGCACACAATTAGAGAGTTTTACTATTGGGTGACTATTGGCATCGAGTCCAAAAAAGACCCCTGCTGCTGTGCTGCAGTTTGTGGCCCCGATTGGACAAAAACACAAATACTGTATAAAACAAGAGAAGCAACCTCACTTTTTTTTTTTTTTTTTTTTCAATATGTTTATTGATTTTCAGTTTACAAAAAATCACATAGGACGAAGACATAGAGCCAAAAGCAATACATATATACACAGGACAACTACTTTACATTAAATAAAAGTAGCAACACTAAATTAAATTGGTACATACCACAAGGCACTCTAATACATCTGCAATCATCGAGTTTTCCAGCGATAGGACCGTATTTTTACAGAGGATATCACAGTCATTTACATTTTAACCATATTGTAGCACATTATAGAATTATCGCATTATCCTGCCCCAGTTTCGTCAGAAATTGAGATAGGTCGTTGTTCTTGGTGTACTCTATAAAACATCCCAGACCTTCTGGAACAGTTCTTGTTTGTCTTTAAGAATGTAAGTGATTTTTCCTAAAGGCAGACATAAAGAAAGTTCCCTAAACCACTATGCAATACTAGGTTGCCCAACTTTTTCCATGTTAAGGCAATCACTCTTTTTGCTTGGAGTAAACATATATCTATAAAAACTTTTTTATAACGTTGTATGTTAGTCCATCCGGATATAGGCCAAGTAGGAACATTTTTGGTTCCATCTTTAAGCTGATCGCTAAATATTCTGTACTGTTACCCTACCCTCTTCCCAGAATTCCTTTATTCTTGGACATAACCATAGACAATGAAACAGTGTGCATTTTCCTTCCCCACATCTGGTGCACGTGTCTGGGATAATTAGCGTTACATTTATTCAATTTTTCTGGTGTAATGTACACTCTCATAAGCCACTTGTATTGCAGAAGCTTTAGACGCGTATTACCCGTCTGTGTTTGGGCCACCTTACAAGCTGTGCTCCACTGTTCCAATGTTAGATTTTCCTGTAAGTCATTTTTCCAGCATTGAGTCTAGAGTTCGAGGATTCTGAGGAGAACGCCAGCAGGAGATCATAGAATTCAGATATGATGCCCTTCCCAAAGGGGTTTTTAATAAAACTTTCTCCAATATGGACAGAGGAGGGGCCAGCATGAGTCGGTCCTGGTTCGCTCCTACAAAGCTCCTGAGTTGCAAAGTATTTAAAAAATGTTTACGAGGAATTTCGTGTTTACTGACGAGTTCCTCAAATGATAAAAACTTCTCATTATCACTCTCCGAACATGTCTTTTAACTGTCCCACCCCCTTTTCCGCCCATAGTTTAAAACCTCCATCGGCATTCCCTGGCACAAAAAGAGTATTTCCCCATATCGGGCCTGAACCCGGGAGAGAAGAAGGTTCGTTCATATATTTTTTAACCTCCTGCCAAACATCAATCATATTTTTAACTATAGGGTTAGTTGTAGTTTTTTTAAGGTTTTTAGGGTTGTCAGAGTATAAATAAGTAGGAAGTGGGAGCTTTAAGGAGCAAGACTCAACATCCCTCCATGCCGGAGGCCTCTCCTCTGTGTAGTAAAACATCAATGTTCTCAGCTGAGCTGCCCAGTAGTACCACAACATATTAGGGAACTGTAATCCTCCTCTATCATAAGGCAAGTACAAAAGAGATAAACGGAGCCTGGGGCGTCTGTTATTCCATATAAAATTACTAAACATTTTTCTTCATTCTAGGAAAAAGATCTGGTGGGGGTGGCAGGGGATGTTTTGAAATAAATATAAAAGCTTGGGGAGAACATTCATCTTGAGTATATTAATTCTACCCATTAGAGAGATCGGAAGGTTTGACCATCTATCAACTGATTTGGAAATGGACTCTATAATCGGATTATAGTTAGTGTTCACAATATCTTACAATTTGGGGACAATCTGAATACCCAAGTAAGTGAAAGTATTTACTGTTCTAAAATGACCAGCATGTTTGGGTGGGTTAGACCTTTCCTCCGAGTTAAGGAGCATTATGGATGATTTGAATTATTTACTTTGTAACCCGATATATGGTTAAACCCTTTAATCAGATCCATAAGAGCCGGTATAGAGTTCTCCAGATTTCTAAGGAAGAGAATCACGTCATCAGCGTAAAGAGCTATTCGATGGTCAAACCCTCTCACATGTATGCCTGAAAACATTGTGTGCTCTCTCACAGCAATAGCAAATGGTTCAATTGTGATTAAGAAAAGAAGGGGGATAGAGGACAACCTTGTCTACAGCCCCTACCGATCCTTATCGGCTTTGATATGATATTATTTGTAATTATTTCTGCATACGGGTCGTTGTATAAAAGTTTTACCCAATTACAAAACTTCTCCCCAAAGCCAAAGCGGACAAGAAGTTCAAACAAATAGAACCATTCCACCCTGTCAAAAGCTTTCTCAGCGGTCTAATGCCAAGAGAGCTGTATCCGGCGACCCCCTTTGGTCATGTAGAATGTTCAAAACCCGTCTCACATTGTGAAATCCCTGACGGCCAACCATGAACCCATTTTGATCCTCTTTTATAATTTCCGGCAGCAGGCCTTCCAGTCTTCTTGCCAAGATCTTACAAAGTATCTTCAAGTTCTGAGTTTAGGAGGCTTATAGGGCGCATATTTTCGCACTTGTCATTTGATTTCCCAGGTTTTGGCAGAAGTGTGATCAGCGCCCTTCTCAGGGTGGGAGGAAGTATTCCATTTTGAATAGATTCAATAAACATTTCCAAAAGGGGTGCCTTTAATTTCGCTTCAAATTTTTATAGATATCGATGGGCAGGCCATCCGGTCCTGCTGCTTTCCCCGATTTCATGCTCTTCACTGCCTCGGAAATCTCCTCCAAAGGACACTACATTCTCTAATTTCAAACTTTCCTCATCCGATTAATTTGGGGAATCGTGAGGCTATCTAAGAATGGACTCTGGAGCATTGTCCCCCTCGTCTATTTCAGAGCTGTATAATGTTTCATAATAATCCCTGAAAGCCCCATTTATGCCACAGGGTCTGCAACGGTCTCCCCCTTGTCATTATTCAGCACAGTGATAGTCCTTTCAATTTGGAATTTGTTTTATACGCCATGCCAGGATTTTACCTGACTTTCCCTTGATCGAAGATGGATTGTTTAAGCTTCAGTAAGTTTAGCTGCTGCTTTAGAGGCTGACATTTCATTATATTGTGCTCTTAATAGTAACAGTTTCTTGGTGTAACTTAGGACAGGGATTTCTAAAATAGGTGTTTTTCCATGGCTTTAATTTTGGACTCTAATAATAGTATTTTTTGTTTGGCTTTTTTAGATTGGGAGCTCGTAAAGTTAATAATCTGACCCCTAATATAGGCCTTAAACGCTTCCCACCTAGTACTTGCAGAAGTTTCAGAGGTGTTAAGCGTAAAGTATAGATCAATTTGATTTCCCAAAAAATGCTATTAGGTCTGAGTCCTGTAACCATTTGTGCTGGAATTTCCATTTGGGGGGATCCCTCAACAGCCCTGGGTCTACATACACAATACTATTCGGGGCATGATCCAAAATCAGAATGCTGTCATACATACAATCTTTAACTTTGCATACCAAACTTGCAGAAACTAAAAAGTAATCAATTCGGGAATATGTTTTATGCGTATTAGAAAAACAGGAATACATTGACAATCCAGGGTATCTGTCCCTCCATATGTCCCTCAAATGTAGCTCTTTAATGGACTGGTGAATAATTTTCCTACTTTTGTTATGAGTCTTGTCTATATGTGAAGCTCTATCCTTAACAGGGTCTAGAGTACAGTTAAAGTCTCCAGCTATAATGTATTGACCTTCGAGAGATGCCAAGATAAAGAACAAGTCATTGAAAAAATGTGTGTCGTCCTTATTTGGTGCATAATATTAACCAGATTAAGACGTTCTGTATACAGAGTACCCTGAATTATCAAATACCTTCCCATTTTATCTGCGATTACCTTTGTGACATTTAATGGAATGGACCTATGTATAAGAGTCATGACCCTCTCGTCTGGGTAGTAAAAGGAGCTGAAAATACCTCGCCCCGCCATCTCCTCCTTATTCTGATGTCTTCATTCAAGACCAGGTGCGTTTCTTGGAGAAAAATTATTTTGGATTGTAAATCCGTTAACCTTCCATGACCTGCTTCACCTTTTTAATCTTTTGCATCCCTCTACAGTTCCAGGATGTACATTTAATTTCTAGTCCGCTGGTCATAACTATCCACTCCAAATGGACTTTTCATGTAGCAACATATTAGAGTACCCCTAAACAACAGTAACACAAATAATAACAACATATACAACATGGATGCTTCTAAGTGCATCAGCCCCAAAACACATACCCCAAAGCCCATAACCCAGGCTTCTTCCCCCCTCCTTACTGTACACTCCAGTATAGCTTGATACCACTCCACACTTGGTGAGGAGTAGTCTAACAACGCCATCCACCCTAACGTGTAATCTTTCCCTCCTGTATTTCAGGTATAACCAAACTCTTTTCCTTTTCTTTTTTTCTTTATTCAAAACATTGCACAATTGAGCAGAGATGTCAAGGCACATCTAAGATTGTCCAAAAAACTAAATTATAAGTGTTCATGTTTATGCCTTAGAACAAAGAGTAACGAGGGATGTAAACGCCACTCTGAATCACAGGACACCAAGTTGTCACAAGTATATGCTAACGGCTACCTGCATTGAGGTGAGGCAAAAACAAAGAGATATCACAGAGTAGCTTAGCCTTTAGCTATCTGTAGCGTTAGCCCCCAGTCTGGGAGCTCCGCTGGTGTCCTTTCCCACATGAACTAATGCATATCAATAAATCCGTTTACATGTATATCAAGGCACAAGTTTGTAAAAAATAATATAGAAATATTCAGTATTTTAGCGATTACCTTGCTCAACTCAAATCAGAACGTAGCAGCCAAGAGAGGGTGGCCATTTTTAAATGCCCCGTTCCTTGTAGCTCGTGCTAACAGGAGCTATGCTGGCAAGCTAGCCATTTCTTTGGCCTCATAGCCCTGTTCGACCCGGTATCTCCTCCTCGGTTCGCCTGATAAAGGCCTCTACGTCCGCTGGAGTCTCGAAAGTTTGAGTTTTGTCTTTATATGTCACCAGCAATTTGGCAGGAAGAAGCATGCCGTATCGAATCCCCATGGTGCGAAGTTTCTGCCTCACGGCGTCGATTCCTTCTGTTTCTTATGTATCCCAGCCGCCAGGTCTGGGTAGAACCGGACCGGCCTGTCTTTGTAGAATAGTTGTTTTTTTAGCTCTAACCGCTTTCAGCACCGTCATCTTGTCTCTGTCATTCAGGAATTTCACGATCAATGTCCTCGGAGGGGCATTTGGATCGCTTCTCTGACCAATTCTGTGTGCGCGTACCAGGGTTAGCTTCGAGTTTAGCGAGGGGATATCAAGGGCTTCCGGGATCCACTTTTCCAGGAATAAGCAGGCGTCGTCGCCTTCCGCTTTTCCGGCATATTTACCAGCCTTAGGTTAGAACTTCTGGACCTTGCTTCCAAGTCGATAACTTTGTCCTCCATGACTTTGTTTTTACTCTCGAGACTCTGTACCTTAGCCTGTAGGTGGATGATGGTGTCCTCTGTGCCAGAAATGCGCAGCTCCGCATTGTCAACACGTTCCATACATTCTCCAACCTCCTTCCTCATTCCAGCAAATTGCAGCCAATACTCCATCCTGTCTGATGGAGAAGTCTGTTTTTAGGTCTTTGATAGCCTCGAGAATTGGCAAGTTTCTAGTTATTTCATCTTCAGCGTTCCCAGCATTCCCATCTGCCATTGTGATAGCAGGGGCCATGCTAATCTTCTCTGTATCGTACCAATTTTATTATATGTGCTATCGAAGTAACACAATATTGCCTTGCATCTGGGGGGTATTCCCAGGTCTCTGAGCAAGGTCCACTTTGTATTATGGTAGCAGAACACATAGAGCTCAAAGGGAGCAAAACACTGGGTTTAAATGGGCCGAAAACTGCAGACAGAAGCTGCGCTAGCATGGTTCGTGGCTCTCGCCTTTGGCTTCTTTGTCATTGAGTCCAAAAAAGACCCCTGCTGCTGTGCTGCACTTTGTGCCCCCGATTGGAACCTATGTCTATTTCAAGCCTTATCTGTCTTTAAGGCTTAGGGTTAAATGTGTTTGATGGGCTGCTTTGGCCGGCTCAGAGGCAGGAACCGCCACGCCGTGTCGTTTGTCATTGCAAGACTGCCCTGTCTCTGACCCGTCCAACTCATACTTACCTGGCAGGGGAGATACCATGATCACCAAGGTGGTTCACCCAGGGCGAGTCTCGGCCATTGCACCCCGGCTATGCTGACTGCTGCGAATTCCCCAAATGTGGGAATCTCGACTGCATAATTTGTGGTAGTGGGGGACTGCGTTCGCGCTCTCCCCTGATTATAATGTTGAAGAAAAGGTCAAAGACAACCTGGCTACAGCTTGCATGTGTGGCGGCTTCTTTGCTCCAGGAGAGACTTCTGGTGCCAATGTCCTCCCAAGAGCGTGTCCTTCCTTTGGGCTCGAAATATCTCTGTCCCTTGCAGTGAGTCACTCAGCGTGCCAAGCTAGTTCAATTTGTCATCTTTAGCGTCTTTGGCATTGAGTCCAAAAAAAAAATCCGCTGCAGTTTCTGCCCTCAATTGAAACCATCTGTTTTTGGTTTTCGAGATCCATCTTTGTTTGTTTTTCCACAAGGCAGGAGATGGGTGCACCGTTCCCAGAGGCGCTGCAATACCGGGTCGATGCGTGGAGTGAACGGGGCAAGCCCCTCTTTCAGCTCCCAGTGCTAAAAATCCATTTAATATATAGTCCCCGTATAGGGGACGTATCAGATATTAAACTGATAAGAACAGATACTACACTTGATCTTAGCCAAAAGGCCGAGAAGCGATGACCCTTAAAGTTTTGCTGCGGGAGACGGACTCGTTGCGCAGTCGCCGCAGGTCTTGGTGCGGCTCTTTTGACCTGGCGTAACAGAGGCGCTGGGTAGCTTGGATCGCCCAGGTGCTAATGACTGCTCTGTCTTTCACAAACTCAGAATGCTCAGCCAAATGGCCAAGCCTACCAAAAATAGGTTGAACTCGTAGGTGTTCCTCTCCACAGAAGTCTTTAGTAAAAGGCGAAAGACTTATACGCTTTGAAGAGAAACCAGAGTTATTGTGGAGGCCGTCCTCGAGAACAGACACCACCATAGTTGTCCCAGTCCAAGCCTCGCGTGGCCCTCACTTGGCTCTAGAAGCGTGGGTTGCTTGAAAAACAGTCTTTGTTGGCTGAACTTTTCGCCTCAACTGCCCTATGGTGGCTTTATAATTCAGCATTGGTGGTTCAGTGGTAGAATTCTCACCTGCCACGTGGGAGACCCGGGTCCGATTCCCGGCCAATGCAATAGACAGTTCTTGTTGTCTGAAAATAAAGTATAATGCCTCCACCACTTGCACTCCGCTACAGCAAACACACAGGTCTTTGGAGTGTACAAGTAAAGAGGGATGTTCTCCGTGCCGACTCCCATTGATTTGAGAACTCAGTGAGACGCTCGACATCAAATCACTGTAAGGGATGACCGGTGGAATGTATCCCTTCTTAATGACTTGGAGCATATAGCATATCTGTTGAACAATCCACCTTGTTGACCGTGCTGTTGACCTCGCCAGCGTAGTGGTAGTTACGATGTCTTGTGAATGTGGGCAGATGAGTGGTATAATCTTTGTAAGCCAAGAGGAAAACTAGGTTCCCATTCTCCGCAAATGCAACATAGCTTCACTGTTGTTTGGAATATGTACTAGCACACAATTAGAGAGTTTTACTATTGGGTGACTATTGGCATCGAGTCCAAAAAAGACCCCTGCTGCTGTGCTGCACTTTGTGCCCCCCCGATTGGAACCTATGTCTATTTCAAGCCTTATCTGTCTTTAAGGCTTAGGGTTAAATGTGTTTGATGGGCTGCTTTGGGCCGCCTCAGAGGCAGGAACCGCCACGCCGTGTCCTTTGTCATTGCAAGACTGCCCTGCCCTGGGTGAACCACCTTGGTGATCATGGTATCTCCCCTGCCAGGTAAGTATGAGTTGGACGGGTCAGAGACAGGGCAGTCTTGCAATGAAAGGACACGGCGTGGCGGTTCCTGCCTCTGAGCCGGCCAAAGCAGCCCATCAACCACATTTAACCCTAAGCCTTAAAGACAGATACGGCTTGAAATAGACATAGGTTCCAATCGGGGGGCACAAAGTGCAGCACAGCAGCAGGGTCTTTTTTGGACTCAATGACAAAGAAGCCAAAGGCGAGAGCCACGAACCATGCTAGCGCAGCTTCTGTCTGCAGTTTTCGGCCCATTTAAACCCAGTGTTTGCTCCCTTTGAGCTCTATGTGTTCTGCTACCATAATACAAAGTTGACCTTGCTCAGAGACCTGGGAATACCCCCCAGATTGCAAGGCAATATTGTGTTACTTTGATAGCACATATAATAAAATTGGTACGATACAGAGAAGATTAGCATGGCCCCTGCGCAAGGATGACACGCAAATTCATGAAGCGTTCCTCATTGCCAATTTGTAATGATTTTTCCAACATAAATCCCGATTCCTATCAAGGAGAGGTGCAAGAAGTACTCAGAACTTCCAGTTAAGTAAAAGTGAGGTTGCTTCTCTTGTTTTATACAGTATTTTGTGTTTTTGTCCAATCGGGGCCACAAACTGCAGCACAGCAGCAGGGGTCTTTTTTGGACTCGATGCCAATAGTCACCCAATAGTAAAACTCTCTAATTGTGTGCTAGTACATATTCCAAACAACAGTGAACTAGGGTTTACGTATTGTAACCCAGCTTCTATGAGTATCGGCGCAGCCCTCTAATGCTATC
Organism: Chaenocephalus aceratus; assembly: GCA_023974075.1. Taxonomy (NCBI): domain Eukaryota; kingdom Metazoa; phylum Chordata; class Actinopteri; order Perciformes; family Channichthyidae; genus Chaenocephalus; species Chaenocephalus aceratus. Next base: position 15,075 of record JAMFTG010002740.1, read on the forward strand.
GCTATTGGGTAAACCCACTGCACGTGTGCAGCACTGACAGACTTATTATTATTTTATAGGAGTGAACGGTAGCAGCTGGATGCCTGAAATTCTACGCCAGTGTACTACATATAGCGGGGAACATTTGCTGTGAATATCAATTGCGTCACTCAAATGCTTGATTTTATATCAATATTATTCAATGAAAAGCTAATTTGTCCAAAAGTGCTACTAATTCATATCTTTTGATAACAACGTCTGATCGGTTCGGGCTCAAACGCTTTTCCCCACCTCTAATTATTCCGCATCCAATGGTACCCTCCTTGATTCTCTAGGCCTTCAGGGGGTGGAGCTAGGGCAGTAAGACGCCAATGGCATGATGGCATTTGATTGAAAAAAAGTTCTGGGTGGGCTAGGGTTGCCCATATTTCAGATTCCTGATCTGGGCCCTATTTAGAGGCCCCCTGTGAAATAATTATCTCTTTAGCCCTTTTCAAAGTACTTTAAACACTCACGGAGCAATGCGGCTTCTCAAAAGGCCTTAACGGAAGGTTTTGTTACATTTTAAGCCGTAACCTTTGACATTTATTCGCACCAGAGGCATCCATCTGCATCTGCTCTGCGAGACGGTTAAAATGACATCAAGCTCAAAGCGGTCGGATCTTCTCATGTATAGTTACTCATGTGTAGTCCAGTGTATAGATAGATAACTGTTTTCTCTTTTATGATCCAACAGGAGGAGGAGGAGAAAAGAGGAGGAGGAGGAGGAGGAGGAGGAGGAGGAGGAGAAAGAGGAGGAGGAGGCGGAGGAGGAGGGGGGGAGGAGAAAGAGGAGGAGGAGGAGGGGGAGGAGAAAGAGAGAGGAGAAGGGAGATGAGAGTGGGACCAGGAGGAGAAGTCCAAGGATGACCAGGAGCCGGGCTGGAAAGGTAGTCCAAATGTCACAATTAAAAAAAATATAGTAAAATATAGCATTAAAGATGTTGATTTTCTTTGAGATTAAAAACTGTTAAAATAGCACAATATGACTATGTATGAATCCCAACATGACAAGTTCATTAAAAATTGCTTTATGTTTTGTGTGCCAACAGAGGAAGTGCAGGGTGGTGTTGTCCCCGCTGAAGATCAGCCCAAGAAAATGGCCACGGAAGGACTCCAGAGTCCGGCGCAGTCGTCCTGCCCGGAGGAGAATATAATTCAATGTTCTCCAATGTACACACTGTGCTGTTTTTTATAATAATATATAATCAACTTCAAATATGGAGAGTCTGAGAAGAGTTTAGAACCGGGGACTCACGCATCAAGTAGCAATGCTTATATCACTGCTTATACATTGAAATATCTCCCGTTAGCTTAGCAACTAGGTTAGCATAATATTAGCATTTCACACATTCACTGTTCACCGTGACATAAATTATAATGTAACCCATTATCCCTCTCTTAATTCAACACAATTGTTTATATTTAAAATTCCATATAACTAAACCTATAAGAATTAACTTAAAAGTATCCCTCTCTCAATTCAACTAATTTTAAATAATTTTCACATTTCCATTAAAAGGCTCAGGGGGGTATCGTACCTCGGGTCGCCAAGGGAAAAGGCTAACGCTAATCTCAGTACGCCACAGGGCTGTTTAGAGATTACGGGGAAAAAAGTCTACTATATACGGATATATTTCTCAGTTATGTATATCAACGGGACATTTTCATATCTTTTCCGCCATCAAAATGTATAAACGACACATCAAATCACCTCTACAGACCAAGACGAAGCGAATTGAAGTACTGCCAGCATGTGAAAAAACTGTGGTTTTACATGTAATAGTTCCAAAATGAATAAACCTATTATACTAACTACCCTAAAGTTACTATAACACTAACTATACAATAATCACTTAAATATGGAGAGTCTGAGAAGACAACTTTCCACCATATAATTATCTCTTGACTAAATATAAAAATGTTACATGATGCCATAGCATGGGTTCCGAACTCGCCACCATCCAACACCAATGACGCAACGCTGATATCACTGCAACTGCACTGCTTAGAATCTGCAAGCCTGGTGGTGGGGGAGGGGAATACAATGAAATGGCTCTTAGTACTGTGTACACGGTCGCAGGGTCCCCACATTTTGCAAGCAGGTTCCACACAAGTGCAACAACACACTCTCAAAGGCTCGGAGCGCCAAGCACATTTTTTGAATTTTTTCAATTTGCTCATTCTTCTCCAGCAAAACCCTGTCTGACTCTACGAGTAACTCAGGATTTGTGAGAAAGTTTGCCATTTTATTGAAAAAAGGTTCTGGGTGTTCTAGGGTTCCCATACTTCAGATCCCTGATCTGGGCCCTATTTAGGCCCTTTTTGGGCCTTGTGAAAAAATTATCTATTTATATCTCTTTTAGGATTTCACGTTTTTTTTAATTAAAAATATTTTATAGGAGCGAACGGTAGCAGCTGGATGCCTGAAATTCTACGCCGTACGTACTACATAGCGGGAAACATTTGCTGTGAATATCAATTGCGTCACTCAAATGCTTGATTTTATATCAATATTATTCCAATGAAAATGCTAATTTGTCCAAAAGTGCTACTAATTCATATATTTGATAACAACGTCTGATCGGTTCGGGCTCAATTGCTTTTCCCAACCTCTAATTATTCCGCATCCAATGGTACCCTCTTTGATTCTCTAGGCCTTCAGGGGGCGGAGCTAGGGCAGTCAGACGCCAATGGCAGTAATGCATGATGGCATTTGATTGAAAAAAAGTTCTGGGTGGGCTAGGGTGCCCATATTTCAGATTCCTGATCTGGGCCCTATTTAGAGGCCTGTCAAAAGGCCTTAACGGAAGGTTTTGTTACATTTTAAGCCGTAACCTTTGACATTTATTCGCACCAGAGGCATCCATCTGCATCTGCTCTGCGAGACGGTTAAAATGACATCAAGCTCAAAGCGGTCGGATCTTCTCATGTATAGTTACTCATGTGTAGTCCAGTGTATAGATAGATAACTGTTTTCTCTTTTATGATCCAACAGGAGGAGGAGGAGAAAGAGGAGGAGGAGGAGGAGGGGAGGAGAGGAGGAGAGGAGAGGAGGAGGAGGAGGAGGAGGAGGAGAAAGAGAGGAGAGGAGGGGGAGGGGAGGAGGAGAGGAGGAGGAGAAAGAGGAGGAGAAGGGAGATGAGAGTGGGACCAGGAGGAGAAGTCCAAGGATGACCAGGAGCCGGGCTGGAAAGGTAGTCAAAAGGTCACAATTAAAAAAAAATATAGTAAAATATAGCATAAAGATGTTGATTTTCTTTGAGATTAAAAACTGTTAAATTAGCACAATATGACTATGTATGAATCCCCAACTTGACAAGTTCACTTAAAAATTGCTTTATGTTTTGTGTGCCAACAGAGGAAGTGCAGGGTGGTGTTGTCCCCGCTGAAGATCAGCCCCAAGAAAAATGGCCAAGGAAGGACTCCAGAGTCCGGCACAGTCGTCCTGCCCGGAGGAGAATATAATTCAATGTTCTCCAATGTACACACTGTGCTGTTTTTTGTATAAATAAATGTTTTTTTACATTCTTCCAAGTCAGTATTCTGGACATTTCTTTATTAGTTCTGCAAAGTCCATGTTGATGTTTTAGGTGTCTAGATCTGATACACAGTGGAGTTTAATATTACATATTATTTATAAGTCATTTAATATATCACACAAATTAATGTGTTTTTATTTAATAATGCCTAAATGAATAAACCTATAATATAACTAATGCTAACATAATCAACTTCAAATATGGAGAGTCTGAGAAGAGTTTTAGAACTGGGGACTCACGCAATCAAGTAGCAACGCTTATATCACTGCTTATACATTGAAATATCTCCCGTTAGCTTAGCAACTAGGTTAGCATAATAATTAGCATTTCACACATTCACTGTTCAACCGTGGACAATCAATTATAATGTAACCCATTATCCCTCTCTTAATTCAACACAATTGTTTTATATTTAATAATTTCCCATAATAACTAAACCTATAAGAATTAACTTAAAAGTATCCCTCTCTCAATTCAACTAATTTTAAATAATTTGTAACATTTCCATTAAAAGGCTCAGGCGGGTATCGTACCCGGGTCCGCCAAGGGCAAGGCTAACGCTAATCTCAGTATGCCACAGGGCCCGCTTAGAGATTACAGGGAAAAAAAAGTCTACTATATACGGATATATTT
>JAMFTG010002741.1:0-10000 GCA_023974075.1 Chaenocephalus aceratus
AGTCAGTGAGTCAGTGAGTCACTAAAGAGTCAGTGATGTTACTGAGTTAGTGAGTCACTGAAGAGTCAGTGAGTCACTAAAGAGTCACTGAGTCAGTGAGTCACTAAAGAGTCAGTGAGTTACTGAGTTAGTGAGGTCACTGAAGAGTCAGTGAGTCACTGAAGAGTCAGTGAGTCAGTGAGTCACTAAAGAGTCAGTGAGTTACTGAGTCAGTGAGTCCACTGAAGAGGTCAGTGAGTCAGTGAGTCAATAAAGAGTCAGTGAGTTACTGAGTTAGTGAGTCACTGAAGGAGTCAGTGAGTCACTGAAGAGTCAGTGAGTCACTGAAGAGTCAGTGAGTCAGTGAGTCACTAAAGAGTCAGTGAGTTACTGAGTTAGTGAGTTAGTGAGTCACTGAAGAGTCAGTGAGTCAGTGAGTCAGTGAGTCACTGAAGAGTCAGTATGAGTCAGTGAGTCAGTGAGTCACTGAAGAGTCAGTGAGTCATGAAGAGTCAGTGAGTCAGTGAGTCACTGAAGAGGTCAGTGAGTCAGTGGGGTCAGTGGGTCACTAAAGAGTCAGTGAGTCACTGAAGAGTCACTGAGTCAGTGAGTGAGTCACCTTGCAGCTGAAGTCGAAGCGGAGCCTCTCAGCTGAGACGTGGGATCCTCTCTGTTGGACCGAGTCCCCGAGAACCGTCTTCAGAGAGAAGTTCAGGAGGTGAGTCGCTGTGTGGTTCACCATGAGGGACATTCTGTGGACCTGGGGAGGGACGAGTTATCATTAACCTGTGTAACGTGGACCTGGGGAGGGACTAGTTATCATAACCTGTGTAACGTGGACCTGGGGAGGGACGAGTTATCATAACCTGTGTGATATGGACCTGGGGAGGGACGAGTTATCATTAACCTGTGTGATATGGACCTGGGGAGGGACGAGTTATCATTAACCTGTGTGATATGGACCTGGGGAGGGACGAGTTATCATTAACCTGTGTGATATGGACCTGGGGAGGGACGAGTTATCATTAACCTGGTAACGTGGACCTGGGGAGGGACTAGTTATCATTAACCTGTGTGATATGGACCTGGGGAGGGACGAGTTATCATTAACCTGTGTAACGTGGACCTGGGGAGGGACGAGTTATCATTGACCTGTATGATATGGACCTGGGGAGGGACTAGTTATCATTAACCTGTGTGATATGGACCTGGGGAGGGACTAGTTATCATTAGCTGTGTAACGTGGGACCTGGGGAGGGACGAGTTATCATTGACCTGTATGATATGGACCTGGGGAGGGACTAGTTATCATTAACCTGTATGATATGGACCTGGGGAGGGACGAGTTATCATTAACCTGTATGATATGGACCTGGGGAGGGACTAGTTATCATTAACCTGTATGATATGGACCTGGGGAGGGACGAGTTATCATTAACCTGTATGATATGGACCTGGGGAGGGACTAGTTATCATTAACCTGTATGATATGGACCTGGGGAGGGACTAGTTATCATTAACCTGTATGATATGGACCTGGGGAGGGACCGAGTTATCATTGACCTGTATGATATGGACCTGGGGAGGGACTAGTTATCATTAGCCTGTATGATATGGACCTGGGGAGGGACTAGTTATCATTAGCCTGTATGATATGGACCTGGGGAGGGGACTAGTTATCATTAACCTGTATGATATGGACCTGGGGAGGGACTAGTTATCATTAACCTGTATGATATGGACCTGGGGAGGGACTAGTTATCATTAGCCTGTATGATATGGACCTGGGGAGGGACTAGTTATCATTAACCTGTATGATATGGACCTGGGGAGGGACTAGTTATCATTAGCCTGTATGATATGGACCTGGGGAGGGACGAGTTATCATTAACCTGTGTGATATGGACCTGGGGAGGGACTAGTTATCATTGACCTGTATGATATGGACCTGGGGAGGGACTAGTTATCATTAACCTGTGTGATATGGACCTGGGGAGGGACTAGTTATCATTAACCTGTATGATATGGACCTGGGGAGGGACTAGTTATCATTGACCTGTATGATATGGACCTGGGGAGGGACTAGTTATCATTAACCTGTATGATATGGACCTGGGAGGGACTAGTTATCATTAACCTGTGTGATATGGACCTGGGGAGGGACTAGTTATCATTGACCTGTATGATATGGACCTGGGGAGGGACTAGTTATCATTAACCTGTATGATATGGACCTGGGGAGGGACTAGTTATCATTGACCTGTATGATATGGACCTGGGGAGGGACTAGTATCATTAGCCTGTATGATATGGACCTGGGGAGGGACTAGTTATCATTAACCTGTATGATATGGACCTGGGAGGGACTAGTTATCATTAGCCTGTATGATATGGACCTGGGGAGGGACGAGTTATCATTAACCTGTGTGATATGGACCTGGGAGGGACTAGTTATCATTGACCTGTATGATATGGACCTGGGGAGGGACTAGTTATCATTAACCTGTGTGATATGGACCTGGGGAGGGACTAGTTATCATTAACCTGTATGATATGGACCTGGGGAGGGACTAGTTATCATTGACCTGTATGATATGGACCTGGGGAGGGACTAGTTATCATTAACCTGTATGATATGGACCTGGGGAGGGACTAGTTATCATTAACCTGTGTGATATGGACCTGGGGAGGGACTAGTTATCATTGACCTGTATGATATGGACCTGGGGAGGGACTAGTTATCATTAACCTGTATGATATGGACCTGGGAGGGACTAGTTATCATTGACCTGTATGATATGGACCTGGGGAGGGACTAGTTATCATTCTTAAAGTACTAATGAAACGGAGGAATCGTAACTTTTGAACGGCAGGGTATCGCGGTACCTTTCAAGTATCGGTACACCGTGCAACACGTGTGTGTGTGTGTGTGTGTTGTGTGTGTGTGTGTGTGTGTACCTGGTCCAGGTGGAGCTGCACCTGGTCTCCGGTCTTCAGGGGTCCAGCTGTGGTCACCTGATGCACCACGTACCCCCCCGCCTGCTCCACGGCCTCCACAGGAAACGGGACGTCCTGAGACAGGAAACGTCAGAGCTACGCTAACAGAAGCTAATGGGCAGGTAAACTTCCCATGATGCATTTCCCCTCTCACCTGCAGGCCGTCCCGGGTGAAGTATCCATGGTCGTGTGACTGCCCCCCCTGTTCAGAGTAGAAACAGGTCTGATCCAGAACCACAAAGCAGCGCTGCCCCTCCCCCACTTCCGAGACCAGAGAGCTGCCATCATACAGGGCCAGCACTACCGCACTGCATGCTGGGAACACTGGGAGACAGGTGAGAGACAGACAGGTGAGACAGAAGGTGAGACAGGTGAGACAGAAAGGAGAGACAGGTGAGACAGAAAGGAGAGACAGGTGAGACAGAAAGGTGAGACAGAAAGGTGAGACAGGTGAGACAGAAAGGAGAGACAGGTGAGACAGAAAGGAGAGACAGGTGAGACAAACAGGTGAGACAGAAAGGTGACAGTGAGACAGACAGGTGAGACAGAAAGGTGAGACAGGTGAGACAGAAAGGAGAGACAGGTGAGACAGAAAGGTGAGACAGAAAGGTGAGACAGAAAGGAGAGACAGACAGGTGAGACAGGTGAGACAGAAAGGAGAGACAGGTGAGACAGAAAGGAGAGACAGGTGAGACAAACAGGAGAGACAGACAGGTGAGACAGGTGAGACAAATAGGTGAGACAAACAGGTGAGACAACAGCAAGTGAGACAGACGGAGGGTAAGACAGAGACAGGTGAGACAACAGCAAGTGAGACAGGCGGAGGGTAAGACAGAGACAGGTGAGTAAGGCGGAGGGTGAGACAGAGACAGGTGAGACAGGCAGAGGGTAAGACAGAGACAGGTAAGACAGAAAGTGAGACAGGTGGAGGGTGAGACAGAGACAGGTGAGTAAGGCGGAGGGTGAGACAGAGACAGGTGAGACAGGCAGAGGGTGAGACAGAGACAGGTGAGACAGGCAGAGTGTACGACAGAGACAGGTGAGACAGAAAGTGAGACAGAGACAGGTGAGTAAGGCGGAGGGTGAGACAGAGACAGGTGAGACAGGCAGAGGGTGAGACAGAGACAGGTGAGACAGAAAGTGGAGACAGGTGGAGGGTGAGACAGAGACAGGTGAGACAGAGACAGGTGAGACAGGCAGAGGGTGAGACAGAGACAGGTGAGGACAGGTGAGTAGGCGGAGGGTGAGACAGAGGACAGGTGAGACGGCAGAGGGTAAGACAGAGAACAGGTGAGACAGAAAGTGAGACAGGTGGAGGGTGAGACAGAGACAGGTGAGTAAGGCGGAGGGTGAGACAGAGACAGGTGAGACAGGCAGAGGGGAGACAGAGACAGGTGAGACAGGCAGAGGGTAAGACAGAGACAGGTGAGACAGAAGTGAGACAGGTGGAGGGTGAGACAGAGACAGGTGAGTAAGGCGAGGGTGAGACAGAGACAGGTGAGACAGAGACAGGTGAGACAGAAGTGAGACAGAGACAGGTGAGACAGGTGAGACAGGCAGAGGGTGAGACAGAGACAGGTGAGGACAGGTGGAGGGTGAGACAGAGACAGGTGAGACAGAAAGTGAGACAGGTGGAGGGTGAGACAGAGACAGGTGAGACAGAAAGTGAGACAGGTGGAGGGTGAGACAGAGACAGGTGAGACAGGTGAGTAAGGCGGAGGGTGAGACAGAGACAGGTGAGACAGAAAGTGAGACAGGCGGAGGGTGAGACAGAGGACAGGTGAGACAGGCGGAGGGTGAGACAGAGACAGGTGAGACAGAGACAGGTGAGGGTGAGACAGTACCGTATCTGTCTCGCTGCAGGCTGTACTGGTACTTCAGGCTGTCGTCGGTGTGAGGGACTCTGAGACGCTGCAGCTCCGCCAGACTGAGGACGTCCAACACCTGAGACTGAACACCTGTCTGTCCCCCAGACTTCACCTGAGAGAGACAGACAGGTTCAGCTGAGAGACAGAGTGGAGACCTGCTCAGGTGTGTGTGGGTCAGAGCCCTGCTCAGGTGTGTGGGTCAGAGACCTGCTCAGGTGTGTGGGTCAGAGACCTGCTCAGGTGTTTGCTCGTGTGTGGGTCAGAGATGCTCAGGTGTTGTGTGTCAAGGACCTGCTCAGGTGTGTGTGTCAGAGACCTGCTCAGGTGTGTGTGGGTCAGAGACCTGCTCAGGGTGTGTGGGTCAGAGACCTGCTCAGGTGTGTGTGTGGTCAGAGACCTGCTCAGGTGTGTGTGTCAGAGACCTGCTCAGGTGTGTGGGTCAGAGACCTGCTCAGGTGTGTGTGTCAGAGACCTGCTCAGGTGTGTGTGGGTCAGAGACCTGCTCAGGTGTGTGTGGGTCAGAGACCTGCTCAGGTGTGTGTGGGTCAGGGACCTGCTCAGGTGTTGTGTGGGTCAGAGACCTGCTCAGGTGTGTGTGGTCAGAGACCTGCTCAGGTGTGGGGTCAGAGACCTGCTCAGGTGTGTGTGGGTCAGGACCTGCTCAGGTGTGTGTGGTCAGAGACCTGCTCAGGTGTGTGTGGGTCAGAGACCTGCTCAGGTGTGTGGGTCAGAGACCTGCTCAGGTGTGTGTGTCAGAGACCTGCTCAGGTGTGTGTGGGTCAGAGACCTGCTCAGGTGTGTGGGTCAGAGACCTGCTCAGGTGTGTGTGGGTCAGGAGACCTGCTCAGGTGTGTGTGGGTCAGAGACCTGCTCAGGTGTGTGTGTGGGTCAGAGACCTGCTCATGTGTGTGTGGGTCAGAGACCTGCTCAGGTGTGTGTGGGTCAGGACCTGCTCAGGTGTGTGTGTGTGGGTCAGAGACCTGCTCAGGTGTGTGGGTCAGAGACCTGCTCAGGTGTGTGTGGGTCAGAGACCTGCTCAGGTGTGTGGGTCAGGACCTGCTCAGGTGTGTGGGGGTCAGAGACCTGCTCATGTGTGTGGGTCAGAGACCTGCTCAGGTGTGGGGGTCAGAGACCTGCTCAGGTGTGTGGTGGGTCAGAGACCTGCTCAGGTGTTGGGGTCAGAGACCTGCTCAGGTGTGTGGGGGTCAGAGACCTGCTCAGGTGTGTGGGTCAGAGACCTGCTCAGGTGTGTGGGGGTCAGAGACCTGCTCAGGTGTGTGGGTCAGAGACCTGCTCAGGTGTGTGGGGGTCAGAGACCTGCTCAGGTGTGTGTGGTCAGAGACCTGCTCAGGTGTGTGGGGGTCAGAGACCTGCTCAGGTGTGTGTGGGTCAGAGACCTGCTCAGGTGTGTGGGGGTCAGAGACCTGCTCAGGTGTGTGTGGGTCAGAGACCTGCTCAGGTGTGTGGGTCAGAGACCTGCTCAGGTTGTGGGGGTCAGAGACCTGCTCAGGTGTGTGTGGGTCAGAGACCTGCTCAGGTTGTGGGGGTCAGAGACCTGCTCAGGTGTGTGTGGGTCAGAGACCTGCTCAGGTGTGTGGGGTCAGAGACCTGCTCAGGTGTGTGTGGGTCAGAGACCTGCTCAGGTGTGTGGGGTCAGAGACCTGCTCAGGTGTGTGGGGGTCAGAGACCTGCTCAGGTGTGTGGGGTCAGAGACCTGCTCAGGTTGTGGGTGTCAGAGACCTGCTAGGTGTGTGGGGGTCAGAGACCTGCTCAGGTGTGTGGGGGTCAGAGACCTGCTCAGGTGTGTGGGGGTCAGAGACCTGCTCAGGTTGTGTGGGGGTCAGAGACCTTGCTCAGGTGTGTGTGGGTCAGAGACCTGCTCAGGTGTGTGGGGGTCAGAGACCCTGCTCAGGTGTGGTGGGGGTCAGAGACTGCTCAGGTGTGTGGCCTCACCTGGAGTCAATATTTTTATTTATTTTTCCCCTTTCCCTCCCTCCCGGTCCTAGCTAGTAAAATAATAACTAACTAAATAAATAAGATAGATACCTGTATAGGTAAAAGTAAAGTAATATAGAAGATAATATTAAAAGAAAATGTATAGATAAGGGAATAAAGAATAGTAACAGTAATACTTGTACCCATATACTCATATGTATACCCACATGTTCACATGCACATACATACACGTACCTACCTACATACATACATGTATACAAAGACAGAACAAATAAAGAAAAGAAAAAAAAAAAATTAATATAAAAAGAGACACAAGGAAAAAAAAGAAAAACGTACATTCGTAGTTCCCCCTCTTTCTCCTTAATGTAGTGTCTTAAGTTCAGCTATGTAGGCTATCATAGAGCCCCAGACAGATTCAAATAGTGTTGAGGAGCCCCTCAGGTTATATTTAATCTTCTCCAAGTTCAGGTACAACATTAGATCTTTAGGCCATGGAGATGCTTTAGGTGGTTATAGAAGATTTCCATTCTAGGAGTATTCTTCTTCGTGCTAAGAGAGATGCAAAGGCTATACTGTCCTTAGCTTTCCTCTTCAACATTCGGTGGCCAGGTAGTACTCCAAACATGGCAGTTTCTGCACATGGTGTCAGTACCACGTCCAAGGCCTCAGTAAGGTGATTGAAAATGCTTGTCCAGTATCTTGTAGGCGAGGACCAAAACATACGAGTCATGTTTGCTGGTGACGTGTGGCATCTGTTACAGGTGTCCGTAACATTTGGGTATATTTTGGAGAGTTTAGAGTTGGTGTAATGGATACGGTGACAACTTTTAGTTGTATAAGATTGAGCCTGGCACAGGACGTACTATTGTTCACTCTCGCTAACGCGCCATCCCAGACCTCATCATCTATGGCTTGGGCTAGTTCCTCTTCCCAATGTTGTTTGATTTTACCAAGCGATGTTTCTGAGAGACGGAATTGTAAATTCTTGAAATCAGACCTTTTTCGATTGTTAAAGTCCAGAATTGAGTAAATGATTGAATCCGGAGGGATATTGGGGAATGAAGGGTTGTTTAGTTTAACCCAGTCACGGACCTGGAAGTAGCGAAATAGATGAGTGCTTGGAAGGCTACATGAGTCAGAGAGTTGGCTAAAGCTACCGAAAACATTGTTAATGTAAAGGTCCCTTCCTCTGATGAGACCTACTCTCTGCCACATAGAGAAGGCCCATCAGTGTGAGGGGGGGGCAGAGATGGTTGTTGCGAATGGGACTATGTATAGAGGAACCACAGAGTCCATGAGCCTTTCTGAATTGGGACCAAATCCTTAGGGTGGAAACAACAGTCGGGTTATTCGAATGTTGAGTTGGCCGGCTGGGTAATGTAGATGTGAGCGAAGCCAAGAGTGAGGTATCAGGACAGGACTCGGCTTCAAGCTCACACCAGCTCCATGTTGGTTCCTTAGTCCATAGAATGACTTTGTGGATATTGGCTGCCCAATAGTAGCGTCTTATATTTGGAAGTGCTAATCCTCCTGTAGATCTATGCCTTTGTAAAAGCTCTTTCCTAATTCTAGGTGTCTTCCCTTGCCATAAAAAAGAGGAGATTAGTTTGTCTATTTTACGAAAAAGTGATTTTGGTAGGAAGACTGGCAGACATTGAAAGAGGTACAGAAAGCGAGGGAGGACGTTCATTTTGATACAGTTTACCCTCCCAGCGATAGTTAAATGTAAATTATTCCACCTTTCCAAATCATATTTGAGCTTGTCAATTAGTGGTGGGACGTTATCTTTGTAAAGGTCTGAGAGTTTTCCACTTATATTCACGCCTAAATACTTAAAATGACTCCTAGACATCTTGAAGGTGAAGTCTGTCGGGGATCTGAAGGGCCAGGTCGTTTGCGGGGAAACACTCACTCTTGGAAAAGTTTAGCTCGTACCCTGAGAAGGTTCCGAATCGGGTTAACAGATCTATTATCTGAGGAATGGTAGATATAGGGTTAGAAATGAACAATAGTAAATCGTCAGCGTATAACGAGAGTATGTGTTCAGAGCCATATCTGGTCATTCCTTGTGTAAAGCTGGACGATTTAAGCGCGATTGATAGGGGTTCGATTGCCATAGCGAATAGTAACGGGCTTAGAGGGCAACCCTGGCGAGTACCTCTACCTAGTGTAAAATATTGAGAACTTATCCCGTTAGTACTCACTGAGGCCTTGGGTGAAGAGTATAATAATGCTATCCATGAGACAAATTTGGAACCAAGGCTGAACCTCTTAAGGACCTCAAATAGAAAGCCCCACTCCACCCTGTCGAACGCTTTCTCTGCATCCAATGAGACCACCACCTCTGGTGTCTCCTTGGATGCAGGAGAGAGGAGGATGTTGAGAAGGCGACGGATGTTGGAGAAGGAGTATCGGCCTTTCATAAACCCAGTGTGGTCTAATGATATGATGTTTGGCGTGACTGATTCAAGGCGTATGGCTAGTATTTTAGCCAGGATCTTATAGTCCGCGTTCAGAAGGGAGATGGGGCGATAGGAGCTACATTCAGAATTATCCTTGCCTGGTTTTAATAATACAATTACTACCGCCTCAGTCAGAGTTTGTGGCAACTTTCCATGGTCCAGAGAGTCTTCAAACATTCTCAAAAGAAGGGGGGTCAATTTATCAATACATTTTTTTATAAAACTCAATTGGATAACCGTCCGGGCCCGGGGCTTTGCCACTCTGGATCAACCTGATCGAGTCAGCTATTTCACTAGGCTTTAGAGGTTGATCCAACTCAGCCTCCTGAGCTGGTGTTATGGACGGAAATTCCAGATCGTCCAAGAATTTAGTTCTGTCCGCATTTTCGACAGGGGCTTGTGAGGCGTATAGTCCGGAGTAAAAGGTTTTAAAGGTGTCGTTGATAGCAGATGGGATGGTTGTGAGTTCACGAGTAGGGGTCCGTATTTGTTTAATTTGTTGAGAAACCGACTGGCTCTTAATTTGGTGTGCTAGGAGGCGACCCGCCTTCTCCCCATGTTCATACTGAAATCCACGCGATCTTAAGAGCAATTTCTCAGTCTCTTGCGTTGAAAGTAAATTGTAGTCCATCTGAAGATTTTGCCTTTCTTTATCTAGCTCAGGGGATGGACATGTTGAGAGTTGGCTATCTAGTTTAGCTATACTGCCTAAAAGTTCTAACTGTTTTTGCTTTTTCA
>JAMFTG010002741.1:15000-19895 GCA_023974075.1 Chaenocephalus aceratus
ATCCTCTGTGCTCCAGTCTGAAGCATCCTCTGTGCTCCAGTCTGAAGCATCCTCTGCGCTCCAGCCTGAAGCATCCTCTGCGCTCCAGCCTGAAGCATCCTCTGTTCTCCAGCCTGAAGCATCCTCTGTTCTCCAGCCTGAAGCATCCTCTGTGCTCCAGCCTGAAGCATCCTCTGTGCTCCAGCCTGAAGCATCCTCTGTTCTCCAGCCTGAAGCATCCTCTGTGCTCCAGCCTGAAGCATCCTCTGTGCTCCAGCCTGAAGCATCCTCTGTGCTCCAGCCTGAAGCATCCTCTGTGCTCCAGCCTGAAGCATCCTCTGTGCTCCAGCCTGAAGCATCCTCTGTGCTCCAGCCTGAAGCATCCTCTGTGCTCCAGCCTGAAGCATCCTCTGTGCTCCAGCCACATGGAGCCACATGGAGCTGCTGTGATGTTCCATGTTGTTGTTTGTTTCTCGTGTGTGTTGATGTTTGTCTGTTGATGTTCCACATTGCAGAGTATTATCATCTGATATTTAAGAAGTGTGTTACATTTGAAATGGCAGAAAGTCTTGTTGCAATTTCCAGACATGAAAAGAGGTCCCTTGAGTTCTCTGGTAATTATCAATAGTAGCAGTTAAGTGAATACTGTTCAAACAATACCTGTGTTTGTGTTTTATATTGATTTCTCTGTTTTATCCTTTCAGAAAGGTGAGGACTAAAATGGCTCTAAGCAAGGGCTGTTTGGAGTAAACAGGGTGTTATTTGCCCTGTGGGGGAGGTGTAGGCATGCAGGACAGGGTGCTAGGTGGGGGAAGAGTATGTTCTGCTTAAGATCTCTAGCATGTCATGTTTCAGGGAAGTCTACATATCTTGAATAGTATATGTGTGGGTTTGAATTACTTTGTATTCTGTGTAACCAGAAGTTGGAGATATGAGAGATGAAATCGTTGTGTTATCTTTGTGAGCAAGACCCCACGGTGGTCTCTGGAATGTGGGGGGGTGTGTGTGTGGAGGCTGCAGAAATATGAGACAGTGAAGGCCAGAGGTGTTTGTTTGAGATGACCGGAAAAGTCGACCAGTAACTCCACCCCTTCCTGTTTCTGTTGGTATTGAGAGCCATGCATCCTTTTGTTCTGCCTCTCTTCTCGCCCGGCCCGGACCGGAGGGTCGGGGCAGCCCGTGAACAAGGCCAGGAGTAGGCATATTCCTGACATTACACATATGATATGGCTTGGTATGGTAATGTATTGATTGCATTGTCATATTACCATTAAAGTAGATTATTGTTTAACGGATACTTGTATGTTCTGGATTCCTTCCTGTATGATAACCAGCTTGTTAGGGACGCGCGGAGATTTGGAAAGCGGACCAGTAATCCCTCAAAATCTCTATCAAATGGTGACCCGACGTGCCTGATAAACAATGCTGAGGAATAATCCGGACGACCGGAATGGGTCGGGAACAAACGCTTTCAAACATCTCAGACAATCAGCAGGGCCCTGCACAATAAGGTACGCAGACGCCTGCTATGAAAATCGATTGTCTGTAATTGGATATGCTAAAACTTTAGGATTGCCTGTAGGCGTTTCACAGTGGTTTTTAAAGTTTAAATGGAATATACAATGCATATTTTACTATGTTAGGAAAGTTATATACAAAACGTGAACGTTGATCGCCAGGTAGACGGAAAGTCCTGCGTAACGGAAATAGAGCAGTTTGGCGCGGATCTACAGGTAGCTTATTCCTGAGTGGCGTGGAGACAGTGCAGTTTTTTGGTTGCGAGGTTTGATTCCTGTACGACAAAACCTGGAAACTCGATATTTTAGATCGGGTCGCCGTTTAAAAAACTGGGGTTAAATAACAGACCAAGGCTGAAAGCTAAAAGCCAGAGGTCTGTTATATGTTAATCGAGGGAGAGAACGCGAACCTCACCGAAATTGTGACGGGACCGGCTCTCGTTTCCCTTTGTCTGTACGACAATAGCCCAGTATATTAATACAAGTGAACACATATTAATTAAGTCAGATAAAGAAATGCGAAGTCAGGCTGGAAGGATATTGTGGGTTCGAGAAAGCCCCCACTTTTTCTTCACAACTTTCCTCTAAAAAAGGAGCGAATAACATTGAAGATTAATAGATCAATGTGTCGTAGATATTTAAATAAATAAGAAACATTGCATTGTGAATTTTGTGGTATTCGTCATTTCAGAGCAATTAATTGCATACAGTAACGTTGAGGGGAAGTAAGAATGGGTTTTGCTGAGTATATGAAGTACATGCAGGTTAAAGTTTGATTCAAATTGAACATAATAGTGGATTATTCCACCTAGATTGGACATGGAGAGATGATAATTTGTTGGGCATTGGATGGCGAGCTCACTGTGAGAAATATATATTGCCATGCAACAGTGAGGCTAAACTAGTGGGCCAGCAAGCTGGCATATTGAGGGTGGAACGAACAATGACAGTAGATTAAGTTGTTTTGTCTTTCATGCTTTTCACCAAGGCTCATTTGAGTGGTTATTGTCTTAATGTAGTGTTGTTTTGTGTTATATTGTGTAAAATATAATGTACCCACAGCATGTGGTTTATTTGTCACAGTTCATTTTAAAGTCAGCCCCCTCAGGGCTAGATCTCATCTCTGAGAGTCCATTGGGTTAATGAGTAAGAGGTGCTTTTGTTCTTCAGGCCACATGTTCAGGAGGAGCAGCATCCAAGTCATTTGACCCCATGAGATCAAGAGTCATTCTGTTAGACCACAATCTTGTGTAAGACAAATCATTGTTCTTTTGTCACATTTTGAATTACATAACATTTCATTTTGCTAAATCAATTTATCTATAAATGTTGTAGTTGGAGTTAGCTAACATTTTTAGGAACGACATGGTCCTACACTTGGGTCAAATTACATTACTGTGATCGGATTAGTGTGCTCTGCAGGTTTACTATTGTTCTAAGTAACAGTGGGATTTAAAATATGAGATGTTCTTTCGTAGTGTGTGGAATATGGGATGCTGGAAACATGTCAGTTTTTCAATGTATAGGAGAAAATGGTTTCCTGGAAGAGTTATGTTGGGTAAATATGTAGCAATGGATGAACAATTTTTAGAGTGAGTTTTTGTAATATCATTAGTAGACATCAATTATGTTGTTTAGATGGCATTTAACAATTAAGACAGATAGTATGATTAGAAGAGTCAGAGTGGAAAGGGTTGGAGGTAATGCGTCCCGAGACCTGGACTCCCCTCTGAGTTAGAAAGGCTACGATCCCGACCCTCCAAGCAGACAAAAGACCTAACCCAACAGGAGACTCCTCCTTCTCCATCGAACAGACAGAGAACCAGAGCTGAAACAACAACAACAAGACTGCAGCCAGAACTATCTCCACCTGTGGCACCCAGAACCAAACAGCATGCTGAACAGGCAGAGATCTACGCTCATCAGTCCCTCAGGCAGGGCATTAAGTTCCAAGCTGAGCCACGAGATTTGGCACAAGAGCAAAGTGTGGGACATGAGAGCAGAATCCGCCCTCCATAGAAACAGCAGGGAGACTGTAAGGAGGAGATGAAATGCAAAGCAGTGCAAGAACAGTGGCATGATGGGAGCTGCAGATGTGACTGGGACAATGGCTGCCTAAAGAGTTACAGCGGATGGATTGAACAGCGGATGGACTGAAGAGAAGACAGAATCAGAGGAGTTGGCATGGTCGATTAGAAGTGAGGAGGCCGGGGTCACGGCTTGAGAAAACCAGAGGAGGAGAAAAGGAGAACGGGAATGAGTGAGTTTACACATCAACACACTTATTCACAAAACGCACGTTTAAAGAACTTGAATTAACTTCAGTGGGTTCTGGAGTACAGAGTAGAACCATATTCTTCAATCTTTTCGTCATGTTAACAAAATATTCTTTAAGAGATTTGTATTCACGTGTGAATAAAGTAGTGATCTTATTTGTTACAATATTGATCTCCATTAAAGGGATAGTTTTAGGAACCACTCTATAAGACACATCTTTATCTGTATGGATAATGTTAAAGGGAGAGCTGGTGCCAAGCCAGATATAGTATTCCAATCTAAAGAGTTGATTTCACCATTGTGGCATAGTTATTACCATAGGAGGGCTTTAAGATGGAAATATGAAATGACTTCTGTTTTTAAATCCTTGATAAAGGAGGGAGTAATTGTTGCATGCTCGGACACCCAAGGTTCCACACACTGTTAAAGAGGGTAACATTGATTTTAGGTGGACCAGAATTGAAGATGAGCTATGAAATGCATAGCAGAGCTACACAGATCCTAGTAATGTTTTTACACAAGATAATAGTGATGTACACAAGTTTCTGAAATAGATCTATTAGTCATTTTAATACTGATTAGGTGTAAATGAATTGCAGTAGTAGTAGTAGTACTCTAAGGAAGTGACATTTTCTTGGCTAGACACTTTTCAGGGAATGTGGGAAACAGCTGTTCCAATGAGGGGTTGGAGATATCTTGAACATTATAGTTGTAATTGTGAATTAATAAATGATGGCGCTCCATATATACAGATTTTTATAGACGGAGGATGCTGACCTGTGCTGGAGCATCTCTGCAGAGCACGACACATGGCCACAAAGACTGAGACCAACTGACCTTTGACCCTGACCGACAGGGTAACTTGGGAAGGCACTGTCAATGACTGACTCTGAGGTGAACCTGACCAAACCTGACTTTACAACCTGACAGTGTGAGTGTGAGTGAGTGTATGTCTGCATCTGATCAGTGCAACTGCATGATTTAAAACAATGACTGATCAAGCATGTTTTTTGGACTAACACATTATTTTGGGGCTCTGTGTGAAATGAGAGGTTTCCTAACATTCCACAAAAGGGGAAACCGCACATGTGACCCGTTTCTAATCTGCTTGATATTTCACTC
>JAMFTG010002742.1:0-23590 GCA_023974075.1 Chaenocephalus aceratus
AACAGATGCAACTTTGAACCAGTGAGTAACTGGGCAGAGAAACAGGATACTAACGGGCCTAGCAGGCAGCTAACGTGCCTAGCAGGCAGCTAACGTGCCTAGCAGGCAGCTAACGTGCTAAGCAGGCAGCTAACGTGGCTAGCAGGCGGCTAACGTGGCTAGCAGGCGGCTAACGTGCTAAGCTAACTAACGCATGTGTTTTCTCCTCCAGTTTGTTGAAGGTTCGTTTGAGAAATATCTGCAGCGTCTGGAGGACCCGAAGGTGAGCTGCTGTGACCTTTGACCCTGTGTGTGTAGCTGATGGTGTGATAGGTGTGTGTGTAGCTGATGGTGTGACAGGTGTGTGTGTGACAGGTGTGTGTGACGGCAGGTGTGTGTGTGACAGGTGTGTGTAGCTGATGGTGTGTGACGGCAGGTGTGTGACGGCAGGTGTGTGTGTGTAGCTGATGGTGTGTGACGGCAGGTGTGTGTGTGTAGCTGATGGTGTGTGTCAGCAGGTGTGTGACGGCAGGTGTGTGTTTTCAGGAGACGGTGGGTCAGGTGGAGATCAAAGCTCTGTCTCAGCTCTACAGGTGAGGAATTATCCAGTTCATCTGCTCCAACCTCCATCTGTTTGTGAATTAAAGTGTGTGTGTGTGTGTGTGTGTGTGTGTGTGTGTGTGTGTGTGTGTGTAGGCACTGTTTCCTGATCTATCGTTACCCAGGGAAAGCAGCCACGGTGATCTCAGAAGAAGAATTTGATGACAAGGTAAGAAGTGAACCTGTGATCACTAAACTACCAACAGCCGGTCACATGACCTGAACTCTGCCATTTGATTGGTGAGACTGATGTCAGCTGTGTTTCCTAGGTGACGCTGTGCTGCTCCATCAATGGTCACTATGACATTGTTTACCCGAGGAGTTACCCCGCCTCCGCAGCCCTCTGTCAGTGTGAGTACTGCGCTCTGATTGGGTGGGGCAGTGCGAGTACTGCGCTCTGATTGGGTGGGCAGTGGGAGTACTGCGCTCTGATTGGGTGGGGCAGTGTGAGTACTGCGCTCTGATTGGGTGGGGCAGTGCGAGTACTGCGCTCTGATTGGGTGGGGCAGTGGGAGTACTGCGCTCTGATTGGTGGAGCAGTGCGAGTACTGCGCTCTGATTGGTGGAGCAGTGCGAGTACTGCGCTCTGATTGGTGGAGCAAGTCTAAGGTGTGTGTGTGTGTCTAAAAATGCTAATTCCAGGCCCTGGAAAAGTTTTGGAAAACAATATTTTTCCCAAAGTTTTGGAAAAGTCATGGAAATGTAACTAAAGTTGCATCAAATATAATTTATAAATAATAATAATGCACTACATTTTTTATTAGAGCGCTTTTACGGGCGCTCAAAGCGCTCTGCATGCAAGAGTCCCTCCTGTGGACATTACCCACAGGAGGGTCAGGTGCCCAAGGACACAGCGGCCTGATATTTGGTCTAATCACCGAAATAGTAATACTATAATGATAATAAATACTGTGTAGTAATTAGGGGTGTTGAAAATAATCGTTTCTACGATGCATTGCGATGCGGTCTCGATGCAGTGACGGAAGATAATCGGTTATAGCGTAGTAACGTCGCTTCCTGATTTTCCGGCCGCGGCTTTACTCTAACGTTTTTCTCTGTCACTTTAATATCAAACCGGTCGGTGACGCAGAGATCAGAACAGACGTGACGGCGGCACCGAACACGGAGCAGTCTGCTTTATCCACCAACACCAGAACACCAGTCCAGAACCAGCACCAGAACACCAGTCCAGAACCAGCACCAGAACACCAGTCCAGAACCAGCACCAGAACACCAGTCCAGAACCAGCAGCAGCAGGACCCGCTCCGAATCACTCCGTGTCGCTGCGGCTCAGAGACACAGACAGGGATTTATGTTTTTCAAAAATAATGGCGTTTCAATCATGTCAGGTTTCTGGTGGATTTAGTGAAGTCTTGGATGCAGAGTACGAACGTCCTCTAGCAATCTGCAGACGATATATACGTGTGTAAAGTTTGTGAAGGCAGGAGGAAAAAAGCTTCCGCGATCACCGTCTCCTCTCCGTTCCTCCAAGCCCCGCCCCGTTCCTCCAAGCCCCGCCCCGTTCCTCCAAGCCCCGCCCCCTCCCTGAAAATACTGAGTGACAGGCTGACAGTGACCCAATGGACACTTTGTTATTCACTTAATCACTGAGATATAATGAAGCTAATTTAGTCTCATGCATTCATGGATTCATGCCACAGTGAGACAGAGAATGTGAGCGCGCCCACATGCAGTATTTCTGTTTGTATGCTGTTGTGAATCCTCCTGCTGTCTGCTGTGTGTCATGGTGGGGCTGAGCCATCTCTTGGTATGGTGCAGCCTGCCCCAGCCATACCCTGGCGCTGCCACTGGGGGCACGTATGGGGCGGGCCATTCTGCACATGCGTTAAATGCCTTAAATATTTTAACGCAATTAATTAAAAAAATTAATCACCGCCGTTAACGCGATAATTTTGACAGCACTAATTTATTTTAGATGTCTCCAGTACCGATAAAAAGACCGCAAACGTCGGATCTTAACGGTCTTTAATAACTCAGCCCCGGGGCCCGGTTGATACCGGGCTCGGTACCCGGCCTTGTAAAATGGCATTTAGCTGACGGTGTTTTGCCGGTGAGAGATTTGAGTTGCTTCAGCCTGAAGCTCGTAAGCCTTCGATTTGCTTCAGATGCACGACATGCTTCAGATGCAGACCTTATTCTCCTGTTCCTGCTCAAACACACCATTCAGTGGAACCGCTGTCGTTTCTCTGGTCCTGGAGAAGCCATGGAAAATCATTGGTGAAAAAGTGTGTGTGTGTGTGTGTGTGTGTGTGTAGCTCTGTTCTACGAGGTGCTATACACGCAGGTGTTCAGCTTCGAGGAGGCGGAGCTCTGTCAGGCGATGGAGGCCTTCAGGGTCGGAGGTCGTCGCTATAGAAACAGCCCTTCGGTGTGCAGCGACGCTGACTTCGGCTACGACACACCTGAGGACCGCAGGTACACACACACACACACACACACACAATGCAGTGTACTGACCCCTTCCTGTTCAGAGCAGGTCACCTCACCTGTACCATGACCTCATGCTGGGCTCAGGTGCGTTTTTTGTTGTCCTCAGGGAGGAGTCTGACCCAGGTGGAGCTGTGGAGGAGAAACGCGCCGTGCCCGAGGACACAAAGGTACACACACACACACACACACACACACACACACACACACACACACACACACACACACACACACACACACACTATGTATCATGATGTTATGTTGCATTATATCACAATGGTCCTGAGTGCTTGTGATTGGTCAGCCTCCTGCAGAAGCCCCGCCCCCCTCCAGGCTGTCTCTGCCTTATAAGGTGATGAAGTCTCTGGATGGAGAGGTGTACAGGAACCTGGAGTTCGACGTGTGGCAGGACAACTGCAAAGGTAACGCCTTTCAGAGCCGTCCTCGAGACCTGGACCTGGAGGGGACCGTAAGGGAAGGGGTCTCTGCGTTAGACCCAGAGGGGACCGTAAGGGAAGGGGTCTCTGGGTTAGACCTGGAGGGGACCGTAAGGGAAGGGGTCTCTGCGTTAGACCCAGAGGGGACCGTAAGGGAAGGGGTCTCTGCGTTAGACCTGGAGGGGACCGTAAGGGAAGGGGTCTCTGGGTTAGACCTAGAGGGGACCGTAAGGGAAGGGGTCTCTGGGTTAGACCTGGAGGGGACCGTAAGGGAAGGGGTCTCTGCGTTAGACCCAGAGGGGACCGTAAGGGAAGGGGTCTCTGGGTTAGACCTGGAGGGGACCGTAAGGGAAGGGGTCTCTGGGTTAGACCTAGAGGGGACCGTAAGGGAAGGGGTCTCTGGGTTAGACCTAGAGGGGACCGTAAGGGAAGGGGTCTCTGGGTTAGACCTGGAGGGGACCGTAAGGGAAGGGGTCTCTGGGTTAGACCTAGAGGGGACCGTAAGGGAAGGGGTCTCTGGGTTAGACCTGGAGGGGACCGTAAGGGAAGGGGTCTCTGCGTTTAGACCCAGAGGGGACCGTAAGGGAAGGGGTCTCTGGGTTAGACCTGGAGGGGACCGTAAGGGAAGGGGTCTCTGGGTTAGACCTGGAGGGGACCGTAAGGGAAGGGGTCTCTGGGTTAGACCTGGAGGGGACCGTAAGGGAAGGGGTCTCTGGGTTAGACCTGGAGGGGACCGTAAGGGAAGGGGTCTCTGCGTTAGACCCAGAGGGGACCGTAAGGGAAGGGGTCTCTGGGTTAGACCTGGAGGGGACCGTAAGGGAAGGGGTCTCTGCGTAGACCTGGAGGGGACCGTAAGGGAAGGGGTCTCTGCGTTAGACCTAGAGGGGACCGTAAGGGAAGGGGTCTCTGGGTTAGACCTAGAGGGGACCGTAAGGGAAGGGGTCTCTGGGTTAGACCTAGAGGGGACCGTAAGGGAAGGGGTCTCTGCGTTGGATCGAGACCTGGAGGGGACCGTAAGGGAAGGGGTCTCTGGGTTAGACCTGGAGGGGACCGTAAGGGAAGGGGTCTCTGCGTTGGATCGAGACCTGGAGGGGACCGTAAGGGAAGGGGTCTCTGCGTTGGATCGAGACCTGGAGGGGACCGTAAGGGAAGGGGTCTCTGCGTTAGACCTAGAGGGGACCGTAAGGGAAGGGGTCTCTGGGTTAGACCTAGAGGGGACCGTAAGGGAAGGGGTCTCTGGGTTAGACCTAGAGGGGACCGTAAGGAAGGGGTCTCTGGGTTGGACCTAGAGGGGACCGTAAGGGAAGGGGTCTCTGGGTTAGACCTGGAGGGGACCGTAAGGGAAGGGGTCTCTGCGTTAGACCTAGAGGGGACCGTAAGGGAAGGGGTCTCTGGGTTAGACCTGGAGGGGACCGTAAGGGAAGGGGTCTCTGGGTTAGACCTGGAGGGGACCGTAAGGGAAGGGGTCTCTGGGTTAGACCTGGAGGGGACCGTAAGGGAAGGGGTCTCTGCGTTAGACCTAGAGGGGACCGTAAGGGAAGGGGTCTCTGGGTTAGACCTAGAGGGGACCGTAAGGGAAGGGGTCTCTGCGTTAGACCTGGAGGGGACCGTAAGGGAAGGGGTCTCTGGGTTAGACCTGGAGGGGACCGTAAGGGAAGGGGTCTCTGGGTTAGACCTGGAGGGGACCGTAAGGGAAGGGGTCTCTGGGTTAGACCTGGAGGGGACCGTAAGGGAAGGGGTCTCTGGGTTAGACCTGGAGGGGACCGTAAGGGAAGGGGTCTCTGGGTTAGACCTAGAGGGGACCGTAAGGGAAGGGGTCTCTGCGTTAGACCTAGAGGGGACCGTAAGGGAAGGGGTCTCTGGGTTAGACCTAGAGGGGACCGTAAGGGAAGGGGTCTCTGGGTTAGACCTAGAGGGGACCGTAAGGGAAGGGGTCTCTGCGTTGGATCGAGACCTTGGAGGGGGGACCGTAAGGGAAGGGGTCTCTGGTTAGACCTGGAGGGGACCGTAAGGGAAGGGGTCTCTGCGTTGGATCGAGACCTGGAGGGGACCGTAAGGGAAGGGGTCTCTGCGTTGATAGAGACCTGAGGGGACCGTAAGGAAGGGGTCTCTGCGTTAGACCTAGAGGGGACGTAAGGGAAGGGGTCTCTGGGTTAGACCTAGAGGGGACCGTAAGGGAAGGGGTCTCTGGGTTAGACCTAGAGGGGACCGTAAGGGAAGGGGTCTCTGGGTTAGACCTGGAGGGGACCGTAAGGGAAGGGGTCTCTGCGTAGACCTAGAGGGGACCGTAAGGGAAGGGGTCTCTGGGTTAGACCTGGAGGGGACCGTAAGGGAAGGGGTCTCTGCGTTAGACCTAGAGGGGACCGTAAGGGAAGGGGTCTCTGCGTTAGACCTAGAGGGGACCGTAAGGGAAGGGGTCCTCTGCGTTAGACCTGGAGGGGACCGTAAGGGAAGGGTCTCTGCGTTAGACCTAGAGGGGACCGTAAGGAAGGGGTCTCTGCGTTAGACCTGGAGGGGACCGTAAGGGAAGGGGTCTCTGCGTTAGACCTGGAGGGGACCGTAAGGGAAGGGGTCTCTGCGTTAGACCTGGAGGGGACCGTAAGGGAAGGGGTCTCTGCGTTAGACCTGGAGGGGACCGTAAGGGAAGGGGTCTCTGGGTTAGACCTGGAGGGGACCGTAAGGGAAGGGGTCTCTGCGTTAGACCTGGAGGGGACCGTAAGGGACGGGGTCTCTGCGTTAGACCTGGAGGGGACCGTAAGGGAAGGGGTCTCTGCGTTAGACCTGGAGGGGACCGTAAGGGAAGGGGTCTCTGCGTTAGACCTGAGGGGACCGTAAGGGAAGGGGTCTCTGGGTTAGACCTGGAGGGGACCGTAAGGGAAGGGGTCTCTGCGTTAGACCTGGAGGGACCGTAAGGGACGGGGTCTCTGGGTTAGACTAGAGGGGACCGTAAGGGAAGGGGTCTCTGGGTTAGACCTAGAGGGGACCGTAAGGGAAGGGGTCTCTGGGTTAGACCTAGAGGGGACCGTAAGGGAAGGGGTCTCTGGGTTAGACCTGGAGGGGACCGTAAGGGAAGGGGTCTCTGGGTTAGACCTGGAGGGGACCGTAAGGGAAGGGGTCTCTGGGTTAGACCTAGCGGGGACCGTAAGGGAAGGGGTCTCTGGGTTAGACCTAGAGGGGACCGTAAGGGAAGGGGTCCTCTGGGTTAGACCTAGAGGGGACCGTAAGGGAAGGGGTCTCTGGGTTAGACCTGGAGGGGACCGTAAGGGAAGGGGTCTCTGGGTTAGACCTAGCGGGGACCGTAAGGGAAGGGGTCTCTGGGTTAGACCTAGAGGGGACCGTAAGGGAAGGGGTCTCTGGGTTAGACCCAGAGGGGTCCGTAAGGGACGGGGTCTCTGCGTTGGATCGAGACCTGGAGGGGACCGTAAGGGACGGGGTCTCTTGTCTCACTTGTCCTTTGTCCCCAGAGATGCAGAAGACGGAGTACATGGTGTTCGCAGGGAGGCAGTACTTCCTGGGAGACAAGTGTCAGGTAAAACCGATCCACGACAGCTGGTGAGCGCTCAGATGACCGACTGTCGGAGCAGCGCCTGAACGCAGCGCCGTGTGGTTTCAGGTGCGTCTGGAGCCCAAGGGGAAATTCTACAACGCCTTCATCCAGGAGGTGGGACGAACGCGTCGGCGGTCACGGTGTTCATCGAGGAGCTGGGAGACAAGTAAGCACCTTTATTCACCTCACGTAGCCCCGCCCCCTTTCACACCTGCCACAAGGGGACGGTCCACAGAGCGGACATTTAGAAAGACGACCAGAGACCACCTGAGACGAGACCAGCTGACCCGAGACCACCTGAGACGAGACCAGCTGACCCGAGACCACCTGAGACGAGACCAGCTGAGACGAGACCAGCTGACCCGAGACCAGCTGACCCGAGACCAGCTGACCCGAGACCAGCTGGCCCGAGACCACCTGGCCCGAGACCAGCTGACCCGAGACCAGCTGACCCGAGACCACCTGACCCGAGACCAGCTGACCCGAGACCACCTGAGACGAGACCACCTGACCCGAGACCACCTGACCCGAGACCACCTGACCCGAGACCAGCTGACCCGAGACCAGCTGACCCGAGACCACCTGACCCGAGACCAGCTGACCCGAGACCAGCTGACCCGAGACCAGCTGACCCGAGACCACCTGACCCGAGACCACCTGACCCGAGACCAGCTGACCCGAGACCAGCTGACCCGAGACCAGCTGACCCGAGACCAGCTGACCCGAGACCAGCTGACCCGAGATCACCTGACCCGAGACCAGCTGACCCGAGACCACCTGACCCGAGATCACCTGACCCGAGACCACCTGACCCGAGACCACCTGACCCGAGACCAGCTGACCCGAGACCAGCTGACCTGAGACCAGCTGACCTGAGACCACCTGATCCCCCACAGACACCTGGTCCAGCTGACCGACCTGAAGCCAGTGAATCCGGTTCCTGCCTGAACATGGCAGCGCCGCCCAGGAAGGGAGACATGGGTAAGATTCACTTCCTGTCTTCACCTGTCCTCCTGCTCCTCACCTGTCTCCTTACCTGTCCTCCTGCTCCTCACCTGTCCTCCCCCTATAGACCCAGACCGGCGCCACCCCCCCCGCCACCGGTACTTCAGGAAGTCCCGCGGCGGGATGAAGGGGGCGGAGCTTCTGATTCCCCCCCTCTCATACGGAGGCCCCGCCCCCTCCAGCCTGCCCCCCCGCTTCCAGCCCACAGGTCACCCCCGCCCCCCCCCCCCTCTCAGCAGGGGCCATGACCTACGACCCCTACGCCCCCCCCCACCATCACCACCCCCCCACCAGACCGCCTCGCTACGGAGCCTCCAGGTGAGACATTACCTGAGACTGAGAACCAAGCACAGCAGAGCACCTTCTAAGTGTGTGTGTGTGTGTGTGTGTGTGTGTGTGTGTGTGTGTGTGTGTGTGTGTGTGTGTGTGTGTGTGTGTGTGTGTGTGTGTGTGTGTGTGTGTGTGTGTGTGTGTGTGTGTGTGTGTGTGTGTGTGTGTGTGTGTGTGTGTGTGTGTGTGTGTGTGTGTGTGTGTGTGTGTGTGTGGGTGTGTGTGTGTTCTGGTCAGAACTCCACCCGTTTCCTGAACCGTCACCTGATTGGTCCACACCTGACCTAGTTACCACCACCCCCGGGCCGACGTACTTACAGGACTAACGAGGAACTACGCCTTCAGGTCCCGGTAAACGAACACCACGTGTCCTGTGTCTCTACTTTAAAGAGTCCTCTCCTGCTGATATTCAGATGTATATCAGTATGTAGTGTCTCTACTTTAAAGAGTCCTCTCCTGCTGATGTTCATGGTGTATATCAGTATGTAGTGTCTCTACTTTAAGAGTCCTCTCCTGCTGATGTTCAGGTGTATATCAGTATGTAGTGTCTCTACTTTAAAGAGTCCTCTCCTGCTGATGTTCAGGGTTATAATCAGTATGTAGTGTCTCTTTCTCTACTTAAAGAGGTCCTCCTCCTGCGGGGTTCAGGTTTATATCAGTATGTAGTGTCTCTACTTTAAAGAGTCCTCCTGTTCAGTGTATATCAGTAGTGTCTACTTTAAAGAGTCCTCTCTGCTGTGTTCAGGTGTATATCAGTATGTAGTGTCTCTACTTTAAAGAGTCCTCTCCAGCTGATATTCAGATGTATATCAGTATGTAGTGTCTCTACTTTAAAGAGTCCTCTCCTGCTGATGTTCAGGTGTATATCAGTATGTAGTGTCTCTACTTTAAAGAGTCCTCTCCTGCTGATGTTCAGGTGTATATCAGTATGTAGTGTCTCTACTTTAAAGAGTCCTCTCCTGCTGATGTTCAGGTGTATATCAGTATGTAGTGTCTCTACTTTAAAGAGTCCTCTCCTGCTGGTGTTCAGGTGTATATCAGTATGTAGTGTCTCTACTTTAAAGAGTCCTCTCCTGCTGATGTTCAGGTGTATATCAGTATGTAGTGTCTCTACTTTAAAGAGTCCTCTCCTGCTGGTGTTCAGGTGTATATCAGTATGTAGTGTCTCTACTTTAAAGAGTCCTCTCCTGCTGATGTTCAGGTGTATATCAGTATGTAGTGTCTCTACTTTAAAGAGTCCTCTCCTGCTGGTGTTCAGGTGTATATCAGTATGTAGTGTCTCTACTTTAAAGAGTCCTCTCCTGCTGATGTTCAGGTGTATATCAGTATGTAGTGTCTCTACTTTAAAGAGTCCCTCTCCTGCTGATGTTCAGGTGTATATCAGTATGTAGTGTCTCTACTTTAAAGAGTCCTCTCCTGCTGGTGTTCAGGTGTATATCAGTATGTAGTGTCTCTACTTTAAAGAGTCCTCTCCTGCTGATGTTCAGGTGTATATCAGTATGTAGTGTCTCTACTTTAAAGAGTCCTCTCCTGCTGGTGTCAGGTGTATATCAGTATGTAGTGTCTCTACTTTAAAGAGTCCTCTCCAGCTGATGTTCAGATGTATATCAGTATGTAGTGTCTCTACTTTAAAGAGTCCTCTCCAGCTGATGTTCAGATGTATATCAGTATGTAGTGTCTCTACTTTTAAAGAGTCCTCTCCATGCTGATGTTCAGGTGTATATCAGTATGTAGTGTCTCTACTTTAAAGAGTCCTCTCCTGCTGATGTTCAGGTGTATATCAGTATGTAGTGTCTCTACTTTAAAGAGTCCTCTCCTGCTGATGTTCAGGTGTATATCAGTATGTAGTGTCTCTACTTTAAAGAGTCCTCTCCTGCTGGTGTTCAGGTGTATATCAGTATGTAGTGTCTCTACTTTTAAAGAGTCCTCTCCTGCTGATGTTCAGGTGTATATCAGTATGTAGTGTCTCTACTTTAAAGAGTCCTCTCCTGCTGGTGTTCAGGTGTATATCAGTATGTAGTGTCTCTACTTTAAAGAGTCCTCTCCTGCTGATGTTCAGGTGTATATCAGTATGTAGTGTCTCTACTTTAAAGAGTCCTCTCCTGCTGGTGTTCAGGTGTATATCAGTATGTAGTGTCTCTACTTTAAAGAGTCCTCTCCTGCTGATGTTCAGGTGTATATCAGTATGTAGTGTCTCTACTTTAAAGAGTCCTCTCCTGCTGATGTTCAGGTGTATATCAGTATGTAGTGTCTCTACTTTAAAGAGTCCTCTCCTGCTGGTGTTCAGGTGTATATCAGTATGTAGTGTCTCTACTTTAAAGAGTCCTCTCCTGCTGATGTTCAGGTGTATATCAGTATGTAGTGTCTCTACTTTAAAGAGTCCTCTCCTGCTGGTGTTCAGGTGTATATCAGTATGTAGTGTCTCTACTTTAAAGAGTCCTCTCCAGCTGATGTTCAGGTGTATATCAGTATGTAGTGTCTCTACTTTAAAGAGTCCTCTCCAGCTGATGTTCAGATGTATATCAGTATGTAGTGTCTCTACTTTAAAGAGTCCTCTCCAGCTGATGTTCAGATGTATATCAGTATGTAGTGTCTCTATTTTAAAGAGTCCTCTCCTGCTGATGTTCAGGTGTATATCAGTATGTAGTGTCTCTACTTTAAAGAGTCCTCTCCTGCTGATGTTCAGGTGTATATCAGTATGTAGTGTCTCTACTTTAAAGAGTCCTCTCCTGCTGATGTTCAGGTGTATATCAGTATGTAGTGTCTCTACTTTAAAGAGTCCTCTCCTGCTGATGTTCAGGTGTATATCAGTATGTAGTGTCTCTACTTTAAAGAGTCCTCTCCTGCTGATGTTCAGGTGTATATCAGTATGTAGTGTCTCTACTTTAAAGAGTCCTCTCCTGCTGATGTTCAGGTGTATATCAGTATGTAGTGTCTCTACTTTAAAGAGTCCTCTCTGCTGATGTTCAGGTGTATATCAGTATGTGGTGTCTCTACTTTAAAGAGTCCTCTCCTGCTGATGTTCAGGTGTATATCAGTATGTAGCGTCTCTACTTTAAAGAGTCCTCTCCTGCTGATGTTCAGGTGTATATCAGTATGTAGTGTCTCTACTTTAAAGAGTCCTCTCCTGCTGGTGTTCAGGTGTATATCAGTATGTAGTGTCTCTACTTTAAAGAGTCCTCTGCTGCTGTTGTCCAGGTGTATATCAGTATGTAGTGTCTCTACTTTAAAGAGTCCTCTCCTGCTGATGTTCAGGTGTATATCAGTATGTAGTGTCTCTACTTTAAAGAGTCCTCTGCTGCTGTTGTCCAGGTGTATATCAGTGTGTAGTGTCTCTACTTTAAAGAGTCCTCTCCTGCTGGTGTTCAGGTGTATGTCAGTATGTAGTGTCTCTACTTTAAAGAGTGCTCTCCTGCTGATGTTCAGGTGTATATCAGTATGTAGTGTCTCTACTTTAAAGAGTCCTCTCCTGCTGATGTTCAGGTGTATATCAGTATGTAGTGTCTCTACTTTAAAGAGTCCTCTCCTGCTGATGTTCAGGTGTATATCAGTATGTGGTGTCTCTACTTTAAAGAGTCCTCTCCTGCTGATGTTCAGGTGTATATCAGTGTGTAGTGTCTCTACTTTAAAGAGTGCTCTCCTGCTGATGTTCAGGTGTATATCAGTATGTAGTGTCTCTACTTTAAAGAGTCCTCTCCTGCTGGTGTTCAGGTGTATGTCAGTATGTAGTGTCTCTACTTTAAAGAGTCCTCTCCTGCTGATGTTCAGGTGTATATCAGTATGTAGTGTCTCTACTTTAAAGAGTCCTCTCCTGCTGATGTTCAGGTGTATGTCAGTATGTAGTGTCTCTACTTTAAAGAGTCCTCTCCTGCTGATGTTCAGGTGTATATCAGTGTGTAGTGTCTCTACTTTAAAGAGTCCTCTCCTGCTGATGTTCAGGTGTATATCAGTGTGTAGTGTCTCTACTTTAAAGAGTTCCTCTCCTGCTGATGTTCAGGTGTATATCAGTGTGTAGTGTCTCTACTTTAAAGAGTCCTCTCCTGCTGATGTTCAGGTGTATATCAGTATGTAGTGTCTCTACTTTAAAGAGTCCTCTCCTGCTGATGTTCAGGTGTATATCAGTGTGTAGTGTCTCTACTTTAAAGAGTCCTCTCCTGCTGATGTTCAGGTGTATATCAGTATGTAGTGTCCTCTACTTTAAAGTCCTCTCCTGCTGATGTTCAGGTGTATATCAGTGTAGTGTCTCTACTTTAAAGAGTCCTCTCCTGCTGATGTTCAGGTGTATATCAGTATGTAGTGTCTCTACTTTAAAGAGTCCTCTCCTGATGATGTTCAGGTGTATATCAGTATGTAGTGTCTCTACTTTAAAGAGTCCTCTCCTGCTGATGTTCAGGTGTATATCATAGTAGTGTCTCTACTTTAAAGAGTCCTCCCTGCTGATGTTCAGGTGTATATCAGTATGTAGTGTCTCTACTTTAAAGAGTCCTCTCGCTGTGTTCAGGTGTATATCAGTATGTAGTGTCTCCACTTTAAAGAGTCCTCTCCTGCTGATGTTCAGTGTATATCAGTAATGTAGTTTTCTCTACTTTAAAGAGTCCTCTCCTGCTGATGTTCAGGTGTATATCAGCATGTAGTGTCTCTACTTTAAAGAGTCCTCTCCTGCTGATGTTCAGGTGTATATCAGTATGTAGTGTCTCTACTTTAAAGAGTCCTCTCCTGCTGATGTTCAGGTGTATATCAGTATGTAGTGTCTCTACTTTAAAGAGTCCTCTCCTGCTGATGTTCAGGTGTATATCAGTATGTAGTGTCTCTACTTTAAAGAGTCCTCTCCTGCTGATGTTCAGGTGTATATCAGTGTGTAGTGTCTCTACTTTAAAGAGTCCTCTCCTGCTGATGTTCAGGTGTATATCAGTATGTAGTGTCTCTACTTTAAAGAGTCCTCTCCTGCTGGTGTTCAGGTGTATATCAGTATGTAGTGTCTCCACTTTAAAGAGTCCTCTCCTGCTGATGTTCAGGTGTATATCAGTATGTAGTGTCTCTACTTTAAAGAGTCCTCTCCTGCTGGTGTTCAGGTGTATAACAGTATGTAGTGTCTCTACTTTAAAGAGTCCTCTCCTGCTGATGTTCAGGTGTATATCAGTATGTAGTGTCTCTACTTTAAAGAGTCCTCTCCTGCTGATGTTCAGGTGTATATCAGTATGTAGTGTCTCTACTTTAAAGAGTCCTCTCCTGCTGATGTTCAGGTGTATATCAGTATGTAGTGTCTCTACTTTAAAGAGTCCTCTCCTGCTGATGTTCAGGTGTATATCAGTATGTAGTGTCTCTACTTTAAAGAGTCCTCTCCTGCTGGTGTTCAGGTGTATATCAGTGTGTAGTGTCTCTACTTTAAAGAGTCCTCTCCTGCTGATGTTCAGGTGTATATCAGTATGTAGTGTCTCTACTTTAAAGAGTCCTCTCCTGCTGATGTTCAGGTGTATATCAGTATGTAGTGTCTCTACTTTAAAGAGTCCTCTCCTGCTGGTGTTCAGGTGTATATCAGTATGTAGTGTCTCTACTTTAAAGAGTCCTCTCCTGCTGATGTTCAGGTGTATATCAGTATGTAGTGTCTCTACTTTAAAGAGTCCTCTCCTGCTGATGTTCAGGTGTATATCAGTATGTAGTGTCTCCACTTTAAAGAGTCCTCTCCTGCTGATGTTCAGGTGTATATCAGTATGTAGTGTCTCTACTTTAAAGAGTCCTCTCCTGCTGGTGTTCAGGTGTATATCAGTATGTAGTGTCTCCACTTTAAAGAGTCCTCTCTGTGTGCAGGCGCAGCAGACGGCAGTTGGCAGCCGCTCTGAATAAAGAGTGCCAGTTCGGTTTCTCCGCTGAGGGGGAGGAGCCATCCGATCTGGACGCAGCGATGTTCTACCAGCTGGAGGACGGGGGGGAGGGCGTGTTCCCCCCCTGCAGGTGATCAATCACGATGTGTATCTGGATGATGACCTGGCTGCGATCACGGTGTGCACACGCTACTAGGGTTTTCCGATACAAAATTCCATTCACAGGAAAGGAGATGCATGTTCCTTTGTCGTCAGCCATCCGTCTCTTTGTGTTTCAAATGTAACGAAGAAAAGCATAACAGATCTACTCCCTGAACACATGCAGCAGCCTGGGCTCGAGGCCTGCGGGCCCGGTGCAGGCTCACCTCCTGTGTCCCCCGTGTGTTCCCGTCTTGAGGGGGAGGTGATGAAAATTGCAAACAAAATATAAAGTACCTGTTCATTTGAAATCTAGATCCGCTCAGCGACGCTTTCCTCTGAGGGGAGGGGCGGGGCTCCGTAGTTTCTCTCTGATGCCCTGCTCTCGCGGTTCCTCTGCACCCTGTGGTTCAGACCCTCCGACCGCCTTCCAGGCATCGCGGGCCCGTTGCTCAGCCAGGTCACTGAGGCAGACCTCTTTTATCCTCAGTGTACTCGCAGCTTGGCGGGGAGTCTGGACGCGGATCTTGTTCTGCTTTAACACCCGTTTAGCTTCGAAGGATTCCTTTGGCTTCTGCAGGAGCCTAGTCTAGATCAAAGTATATCATTCTTCCATTTAAAACACACCGTTTCTTTCCCCTGCGCAAAATCTCTTCTTTCACTCTTCTGCTGTGACGATGTAACACATTAGCCGCGTTCACACCAAGTACTTTGCAGCACTTGGTGCCCAGCAGCACTTGGTGCCCAGCAGCACTTGGTGCCCAGCAGCACTTGGTGCCCAGCAGCACTTGGTGACTAGCAGCACTTGGTGACCAGCAGCACTTGGTGACCAGCAGCACTTGGTGCCCAGCAGCACTTGGTGCCCAGCAGCACTTGGTGCCCAGCAGCACTTGGTGCCCAGCAGCACTTAGTGCCCAGCAGCACTTGGTGACCAGCAGCACTTGGTGCCCAGCAGCACTTGGTGACCAGCAGCACTTAGTGCCCAGCAGCACTTGGTGACCAGCAGCACTTGGTGACTAGCAGCACTTGGTGACCAGCAGCACTTAGTGCCCAGCAGCACTTGGTGCCCAGCAGCACTTGGTGCCCAGCAGCACTTGGTGCCCAGCAGCACTTGGTGACCAGCAGCACTTAGTGCCCAGCAGCACTTGGTGACCAGCAGCACTTGGTGCCCAGCAGCACTTGGTGCCCAGCAGCACTTGGTGCCCAGCAGCACTTAGTGCCCAGCAGCACTTGGTGACCAGCAGCACTTGGTGCCCAGCAGCACTTGGTGCCCAGCAGCACTTGGTGCCCAGCAGCACTTGGTGCCCAGCAGCACTTGGTGACCAGCAGCACTTAGTGCCCAGCAGCACTTGGTGACCAGCAGCACTTGGTGCCCAGCAGCACTTGGTGCCCAGCAGCACTTAGTGCCCAGCAGCACTTGGTGACCAGCAGCACTTGGTGCCCAGCAGCACTTGGTGACCAGCAGCACTTGGTGACCAGCAGCACTTGGTGCCCAGCAGCACTTGGTGCCCAGCAGCACTTGGTGCCCAGCAGCACTTGGTGCCCAGCAGCACTTAGTGCCCAGCAGCACTTGGTGACCAGCAGCACTTGGTGCCCAGCAGCACTTGGTGCCCAGCAGCACTTGGTGACCAGCAGCACTTGGTGCCCAGCAGCACTTGGTGCCCAGCAGCACTTGGTGCCCAGCAGCACTTGGTGACCAGCAGCACTTGGTGACCAGCAGCACTTGGTGACCAGCAGCACTTGGTGACCAGCAGCACTTGGTGCCCCAGCAGCACTTGGTGCCCAGCAGCACTTAGTGCCAGCAGCACTTGGTGCCCAGCAGCACTTGGTGACTAGCAGCACTTGGTGCCCAGCAGCACTTGGTGCCCAGCAGCACTTAGTGCCCAGCAGCACTTAGTGCCCAGCAGCACTTGGTGCCCAGCAGCACTTGGTGCCCAGCAGCACTTGGTGCCCAGCAGCACTTAGTGCCCAGCAGCACTTAGTGCCCAGCAGCACTTGGTGCCCAGCAGCACTTGGTGCCCAGCAGCACTTGGTGCCCAGCAGCACTTAGTGACTAGCAGCACTTGGTGCCCAGCAGCACTTGGTGCCCAGCAGCACTTAGTGCCCAGCAGCACTTGGTGCCCAGCAGCACTTGGTGCCCAGCAGCACTTAGTGACTAGCAGCACTTGGTGCCCAGCAGCACTTGGTGCCCAGCAGCACTTAGTGCCCAGCAGCACTTGGTGACCAGCAGCACTTAGTGACTAGCAGCACTTAGTGACCAGCAGCACTTAGTGCCCAGCAGCACTTGGTGACTAGCAGCACTTGGTGCCCAGCAGCACTTAGTGACTAGCAGCACTTAGTGACCAGCAGCACTTAGTGCCCAGCAGCACTTAGTGACCAGCAGCACTTAGTGACTAGCAGCACTTAGTGACCAGCAGCACTTAGTGCCCAGCAGCACTTAGTGACTAGCAGCACTTGGTGCCCAGCAGCACTTAGTGACCAGCAGCACTTAGTGCCCAGCAGCACTTAGTGACCAGCAGCACTTAGTGACTAGCAGCACTTAGTGACCAGCAGCACTTAGTGCCCAGCAGCACTTAGTGACTAGCAGCACTTAGTGCCCAGCAGCACTTAGTGACTAGCAGCACTTGGTGCCCAGCAGCACTTGGTGCCCAGCAGCACTTGGTGCCCAGCAGCACTTGGTGCCAGCAGCACTTAGTGACCAGCAGCACTTGGTGCCCAGCAGCACTTGGTGACTAGCAGCACTTGGTGACTAGCAGCACTTGGTGACTAGCAGCACTTGGTGACTAGCAAGCACTTGGTGACTAGCAGCACTTAGTGCCCAGCAGCACTTGGTGCCCAGCAGCACTTGGTGCCCAGCAGCACTTAGTGCCCAGCAGCACTTGGTGCCCAGCAGCACTTAGTGCCCAGCAGCACTTGGTGCCCAGCAGCACTTAGTGCCCAGCAGCACTTGGTGCCCAGCAGCACTTAGTGCCCAGCAGCACTTGGTGACCAGCAGCACTTGGTGCCCAGCAGCACTTGGTGCCCAGCAGCACTTAGTGCCCAGCAGCACTTGGTGCCCAGCAGCACTTAGTGCCCAGCAGCACTTGGTGCCCAGCAGCACTTAGTGCCCAGCAGCACTTGGTGCCCAGCAGCACTTAGTGCCCAGCAGCACTTGGTGACCAGCAGCAACTTGGTGCCCAGCAGCACTTGGTGCCCAGCAGCACTTAGTGCCCAGCAGCAACTTGGTGCCCAGCAGCACTTAGTGCCCAGCAGCACTTGGTGCCCAGCAGCACTTAGTGCCCAGCAGCACTTGGTGCCCAGCAGCACTTAGTGCCCAGCAGCACTTGGTGCCCAGCAGCACTTAGTGCCCAGCAGCACTTGGTGCCCAGCAGCACTTGGTGCCCAGCAAGCACTGGTGACCAGCAGCACTTAGTGCCCCAGCAGCACTTGGTGACCAGCAGCACTTGGTGACTAGCAGCACTTGGTGACCAGCAGCACTTAGTGCCCAGCAGCACTTGGTGCCCAGCAGCACTTGGTGCCCAGCAGCACTTGGTGCCCAGCAGCACTTGGTGACCAGCAGCACTTAGTGCCCAGCGCAACTTGGTGACCAGCAGCACTTGGTGCCCAGCAGCACTTGGTGCCCAGCAGCACTTGGTGCCCAGCAGCACTTAGTGCCCAGCAGCACTTGGTGACAGCAGCACTTGGTGCCCAGCAGCACTTGGTGACCAGCAGCACTTGGTGACTAGCAGCACTTAGTGACCAGCAGCACTTGGTGCCCAGCAGCACTTGGTGCCCAGCAGCACTTAGTGCCCAGCAGCACTTGGTGCCCAGCAGCACTTGGTGACTAGCAGCACTTGGTGCCCAGCAGCACTTGGTGCCCAGCAGCACTTAGTGCCCAGCAGCACTTAGTGCCCAGCAGCACTTGGTGCCCAGCAGCACTTGGTGCCCAGCAGCACTTGGTGCCCAGCAGCACTTGGTGCCCAGCAGCACTTAGTGACTAGCAGCACTTGGTGCCCAGCAGCACTTGGTGCCCAGCAGCACTTAGTGCCCAGCAGCACTTGGTGCCCAGCAGCACTTGGTGCCCAGCAGCACTTAGTGACTAGCAGCACTTGGTGCCCAGCAGCACTTGGTGCCCAGCAGCACTTAGTGACTAGCAGCACTTGGTGACCAGCAGCACTTGGTGACCAGCAGCACTTGGTGACCAGCAGCACTTAGTGACTAGCAGCACTTAGTGACCAGCAGCACTTAGTGCCCAGCAGCACTTGGTGACTAGCAGCACTTAGTGACCAGCAGCACTTAGTGACTAGCAGCACTTAGTGACCAGCAGCACTTATTGCCCAGCAGCACTTGGTGCCCAGCAGCACTTAGTGACTAGCAGCACTTAGTGACCAGCAGCACTTAGTGACTAGCAGCACTTAGTGACCAGCAGCACTTAGTGCCCAGCAGCACTTGGTGACTAGCAGCACTTAGTGACCAGCAGCACTTAGTGACTAGCAGCACTTAGTGACCCAGCAGCACTTAGTGCCCAGCAGCACTTGGTGCCCAGCAGCACTTAGTGACTAGCAGCACTTAGTGACCAGCAGCACTTAGTGGCCCAGCAGCACTAGTGACCAGCAGCACTTAGTGACTAGCAGCACTTAGTGACCAGCAGCACTTAGTGCCCAGCAGCACTTGGTGACCAGCAGCACTTGGTGCCCAGCAGCACTTAGTGACTAAGCAGCACTTAGTGACCAGCAGCACTTAGTGCCAGCAGCACTTAGTGACCAGCAGCACTTAGTGACTAGCAGCACTTAGTGACCAGCAGCACTTAGTGCCCAGCAGCACTTGGTGACCAGCAGCACTTGGTGACCAGCAGCACTTAGTGACTAGCAGCACTTAGTGACCAGCAGCACTTAGTGCCCAGCAGCACTTGGTGCCCAGCAGCACTTAGTGACTAGCAGCACTTAGTGACCAGCAGCAACTTAGTGCCAGCAGCACTTAGTGACCAGCAGCACTTAGTGGACTAGCAGCATTAGTGACCAGCAGCACTTAGTGCCCAGCAGCACTTAGTGACTAGCAGCACTTGGTGCCCAGCAGCACTTAGTGACCAGCCAGCACTTAGTGCCCAGCAGCACTTGGTGCCCAGCAGCAATTGGTGACTAGCAGCACTTGGTGCCCAGCAGCACTTAGTGCCCAGCAGCACTTAGTGCCCAGCAGCACTAGTGCCCAGCAGCACTTGTTGCCCAGCAGCACTTGGTGCCCAGCAGCACTTGGTGCCCAGCACCTAGTGACCAGCAGCACTTAGTGACCAGCAGCACTTAGTGCCCAGCAGCACTTAGTGACTAGCAGCACTTGGTGCCCAGCAGCACTTAGTGACCAGCAGCACTTAGTGCCCAGCAGCACTTGGTGCCCAGCAGCACTTGGTGACTAGCAGCACTTGGTGCCAGCAGCACTTAGTGCCCAGCAGCACTTAGTGCCCAGCAGCACTTGGTGCCCAGCAGCACTTGGTGCCCAGCAGCACTTGGTGCCCAGCAGCACTTCCGAGTAATCGCAAGTCCTGAGCAAGTCCCAGGTCTGGACCTACAAGTCCTGAGCAAGGCCCTGTGGTGAGTCATTCTGATGAAAAGGCATGGCGCTATAATCACCCAATCACATTTAGAAAAAACTAAACGTAATATCTCACTACAAAAACAAACATTTAATTTTAAAAAGTCAAGTCCTTTCAAGTCATCTGTCTCGAGCTTAAATCAAGTCATGACTACCAGGTGAAAGTCAAGTCTTTTATCAATGTTAGTCAAGCCAGTCTCAAGTCAAAAAATATGCGAGTCACGTGACTCGAGTCACGTGACTCGAGTCCCCACCTCTGCTAAGTACTCTTGGTGTGAACGCGACATAAGGGGTAACTACACGGGGAAAGTACTCTGGTGTGAACTAACACGTCTGTATTATAATGTGACCCCCCCTCAGGGCCCCCCTTGGCCCCGCCCCCCTCGCTGGGAGCCCCGCCCCCTCCTGGCTCCTCCTACAGAGTCCAGAGAGGCTCAGGGCCTCCAGCCCCCCCACCTGGAAACACACCTGTCTGCTCATCAGAGGAGGATACTGAGGACACCAGTACTGTGGAGGACCAGGGTACACACACACACACACACACAGTTATTCAATC
Source organism: Chaenocephalus aceratus (assembly GCA_023974075.1). Classification (NCBI taxonomy): domain Eukaryota; kingdom Metazoa; phylum Chordata; class Actinopteri; order Perciformes; family Channichthyidae; genus Chaenocephalus; species Chaenocephalus aceratus. The sequence continues at coordinate 20,428 of JAMFTG010002742.1, forward strand.
TAACTTTATTCACACAGCCCAAAATCACAAAGAGCATACTCTCTAAAACTGTTACTATCCAAATAACCCTGAGAATGTTTTGTGTTCCTGTCAGCGGAGTACACGGAGGAGTACATCTACATCAGTCAGGGTGAGTGTGTGTTAGATCTGTGTGTGTGTGTGTGTGTGTTAGATCTGTGTGTGTGTGTGTGTGTTAGATCTGTGTGTGTGTTGTGTGTGTGTTAGATCTGTGTGTGTGTTAGATCTGTGTGTGTGTGTGTGTGTGTGTGTGTTAGATCTGTGTGTGTGTGTGTGTGTGTGTTAGATCTGTGTGTGAGTCAGATCAGTGTGTGTTAGATCAGAGTGTGTGTGTGTGTGTGTGTGTGTGTGTGTGTGTGTTAGATCAGAGTGTGTGTGTGTGTGTCGGATCTGTGTGTGTGTTAGATCTGTGTGTGTGTGTTAGATCAGAGTGTGTGTGTGTGTGTCGGATCTGTGTGTGTGTTAGATCAGAGTGTGTGTGTGTGTGTGTGTGTGTTGTGTGTGTGTGTGTGTTAGATCTGTGTGTGAGTGTGTGTGTTAGATCAGAGTGTTTGAGAATCAGAGATCTGTGTGTTGCAGATCCGAGCTACCCCCCCTCAGGTGTGTACTCTGCTGGAGAGCCCTCCAACACCCAGGTAACCTCACCTCAGTCACACCGTGCAGTCACCTGTAATATCAGACCAATCAAAACACACCTGTGCAGTCACCTGTAATATCAGACCAATCAAAACACACCTGTGCAGTCACCTGTAATCTCAGACCAATCAAACACACCTGTGCAGTCACCTGTAATATCAGACAATCAAAACACACCTGTAATATCAGACCAATCAAAACACACCTGTAATATCAGACCAATCAAAACACACCTGTAATATCAGGACCAATCAAAACACACCTGTGCAGTCAGCTATAATATCAGACCAATCAAAACACACCTGTGCAGTCACCTGTAATATTAGACCAATCAAAACACACCTGTGCAGTCACCTGTAATATCAGACCAATCAAAACACACATGTGCAGTCACCTGTAATTCGACCAATCAAAAACACCTGTGCAGTCACCTGTAATATCAGACCAATCAAAACACACCTGTGCAGTCACCTGTAATATCAGACCATCAAAACACACCTGTAATATCAGACCAATAAAAACACACCTGTAATATCAGACCAATCAAAACACACCTGTGCAGTCAGCTATAATATCAGACTAATCAAACCACACCTGTGCAGTCACCTGTAATATCAGACCAATCAAAACACACCTGTAATATCAGACCAATCAAAACACATCTGTAATATCAGGACCAATCAAAAACACACCTGTTTCATTTCATTTCATTTCAAACCTTTATTTATTCAGATTGGTCCCATTGAGATCATAGATCTCTTTTTCAAGGGAGACCTGCAGTCAGCTATAATATCAGACCAATCAAAACACACCTGTGCAGTCACCTGTAATATTAGACCAATCAAAACACACCTGTGCAGTCACCTGTAATATTAGACCAATCAAAACACACCTGTGCAGTCACCTGTAATATCAGACCAATCAAAACACACCTGTAATATCAGACCAATCAAAACACACCTGTAATATCAGACCAATCAAACACACCTGTTGCAGTCACCTGTAATATCAGACCAATCAAAACACACCTGTAATATCAGACCAATCAAAACACACCTGTGCAGTCACCTGTAATATTAGACCAATCAAAACACACCTGTGCAGTCACCTGTAATATCAGACCAATCAAAACACACCTGTGATATCAGACCAATCAAAACACACCTGTGCAGTCACCTGTAATATTAGACCAATCAAAACACACCTGTGCAGTCACCTGTAATATCAGACCAATCAAAACACACCTGTAATATCAGACCAATCAAAACACACCTGTGCAGTCACCTGTAATATTAGCCCAATCAAAACACACCTGTGCAGTCACCTGTAATATTAGACCAATCAAAACACACCTGTGCAGTCACCTGTAATATCAGACCAATCAAAACACACCTGTGATATCAGACCAATCAAAACACAACCTGTGATATCAGACCAATCAAAACACACCTGTGCAGTCACCTGTAATATTAGACCAATCAAAACACACCTGTGCAGTCACCTGTAATATCAGACCAATCAAAACACACCTGTAATATCAGACCAATCAAAACACACCTGTGCAGTCACCTGTAATATTAGACCAATCAAAACACACCTGTGCAGTCACCTGTAATATTAGACCAATCAAAACACACCTGTGCAGTCACCTGTAATATCAGACCAATCAAAAACACACCTGTGCAGTCACCTGTAATATCAGACCAATCAAAACACACCTGTAATATCAGACCAATCAAAACACACCTGTGCAGTCACCTGTAATATCAGACCAATCAAAACACACCTGTGATATCAGACCAATCAAAACACACCTGTGATATCAGACCAATCAAAACACACCTGTGCAGTCACCTGTAATATTAGACCAATCAAAACACACCTGTGCAGTCACCTGTAATATCAGACCAATCAAAACACACCTGTAATATCAGACCAATCAAAACACAGAATCAGTGAGTGCTCAGAATAAACTAATACTCTTATTGTGAAGGAGCAGGAAGGAGGAGCAGCTGACTCTCCAGGGAGACAGGAGAGCAACTACAGCTACACACAGGAGGTACACACACACACACACACACACACAACACAGAGGTACACACACACAGCAGGTACACACACAGCAGGTACACACACACACAGCAGGTACACACACACACACACACACCACACACAGCAGGTACACACACACAGGTACACACACACACACACCACCACACACACACACACACACCACACACACACACACAGCAGGTACACACACACACACACACACACACAGCAGGTACACACACACACAGCAGGTACACACACACACAGGTACAACACACACACACACAGGTACACACACACAGGTACACACACACAGCAGGTACACACACACACAGGTACACACACACACAGCAGGTACACACACACACAGGTAACACACACACACAGCAGGTACACACACACACAGGTACACACACACACACACAGCAGGTACACACACACACAGCAGGTACACACA
>JAMFTG010002743.1:0-22500 GCA_023974075.1 Chaenocephalus aceratus
TCCCGCCCCCGACATACAAAGCAAAAAACCCCGGGGATTTTATGCGAGCAATATATATAGATATAAACTCCCCAAACAGGCGAAACCTACCAGTTCCCCCACTGCCTCTGCCACCTCCCTCCATGCTGGTTCCTCCGGTTTGTATCCCGTTAATAGTTCTGGTCGTAAAGAACCGGGTGATTTGCTCCCGTAACTTCTCGTTTGGAATATGAGGAAAATGAACTGCGGTCTGGTTCTCCCAGCTTTACACGCGGTTTGATTGGCTAGCGCTTCTACTGTCAGATTTGCATAAACGTGTTTGATTGGCTGACGCTTCCAGCTCAGCTTCAAAAGTTGAACATTGCTCAACTTTTGAATCCTGATTTTTGATATATACACACATGCATAGCCATGTGTAACTAAATGGGTTTTTTCTGACATTATTTATCACTGTACCCGTGTATGGGAGGAGGGTTCCACTTATCATTTCTCCGTGAAATGAATACTTTGAAGACTCCACATTTAGTACAAAAGATTTACAGCTTACCGCCATCTTTGTTCGTAACTGGAGTGACGTTGATGTGTTGAAGAAACCACAGCTGATTCCCCTTATTCATTGACACAAAGATAACATCAACTTAAACTCTTATAAGTTAATACATATATATATATATATATATCCTTCAACTTCAGAAGGGAAATTACTTGTCAGATCTGAATGTCTCGTACAAGAAGATTGAAGACTTTCATGTAGATTAGTTTTGAAGTTTCAAGCACCATCGAGCACTCATCTGTGGGTCAGTGTTTTGCTCAAGGATACTCAGAGTGGAGGATGCTTCCAAGCAACACAACTTGAGACTCCTTCTTCAGAGACGAGATTTATACTGTTTTGCCTTTCTTGCAACTTGAAAATTGTCCAGCTAAAAACAACCCCATTTCTTTTCAGACTCCGGTCCTCAGGATACCTTCGGGTGACGGATGCTGAGTCTGCATCACGCTCTTAAGCACAATCTCAGCGCTGACGGTGCACGGACACATCTCTGTGGCTCTTTGTGATCGGCAAAAAAAGATATCAAGTGGACGGACCAGAGCAAAAGCAATTTTCAGGAGCTGAGCGGGAAATATTGAGGTCAAGTGAACTTCATTTTTCCTACATTCCCTTTACATACAGTCTGGTCTCTCACACATTCATTATGTCTGAACAGCGACCCTGTAAAAGCTCATGGAACGGTCCTGAATACTGATTTCCTCTCATGATGTTCTCGTGCAATGGTTACATGTGACAGCAGTGGGGAAGAAACGGTCATTTCAACATTAGGCCTAATGTGTACTTGTGTGCCTAGATAGATGGATAGATAGATAGATAGATAGATAGATATAGATGATAGACGGATAGATAGATAGATGGATAGATGGATAGATAGATGGATAGATAGATAGATGGATAGATGGATAGATGGATGGATAGATGGATAGATGGATAGACGGATAGATAGATAGATGGATAGATGGATAGATAGATGGATAGATGGAGATAGTATAGATGGATCGCTAGATGGATCGATAGATATATAGCTATCGATGGCTGGATCGCTGATGGATCGATGCTGGATCTAGGGATAGATAGCTGGATCGATGGATAGCTGGCTATCTCGCTAGCTCGATCTCTCGAATCTCTATCTCGATGGCTGGATCGATCGCTGGATAGCTGGATCGATGGCTCTATCGATGGCTGGCTCGCTGGCTCGCTGGCTCGCTGGCTCGCTGGCTCGCTGGCTGGATGGCTGCTCGCTAGCTAGCTGGCTGGCTCGCTGGATAGCTGGATCGCTGGCTCGCTGGCTCGCTGGCTGGCTGGCTCGCTGGCTCGCTCGCTCGCTCGCTGGCTCGCTCGCCGGCTGGCTCGCTGGCTCGCTGGCTCGCTCGCTCTGGCTGGCTCGCTGGCTGGCTCGCTGGTCGCTGGCTCGCTGGCTCTCGCTATCTGGCTGGCTCGCTGGCTCGCTGGCTCGCTGGCTCGCTCGCTCGCTCGCTCGCTGGCTCGCTCGCCGGCTCGCTGGCTCGATGGCTCGCTGGCTGGCTCGCTGGCTAGCTGGCTCGCTGGCTCGCTGGCTCGCTGGCTGGCTGGATCTCTCGCTATCTGGCTGGCTAGCTGGCTCGCTGCTCGCTCGCCGGCTCGCTGGATCGCTGGCTCGCTGATCTGCGCTCTGGATGGCTCTGGCTGGCTCGCTGGGCTGGCTCGCTGGCTGGCTAGCTGGCTCGCTGGCTCGCTGGCTCGCTGGCTGGCTGGCTCGCTGGCTCGCTCGCTCGCTCGCTGGCTCGCTCGCCGGCTCGCTGGCTCGCTGGCTCGCTGGCTCTCTCGCTCTCGGCTGGGCTCGCTGGCTGGCTCGCTGGCTCGCTGGCTCTGGCTCTCTCTCTCTGGCTGGCTCGCTGGCTCGCTGGCTCGCTGGCTCGCTCGCTCGCTCGCTCGCTGGCTCGCTCGCCGGCTCGCTGGCGCTGGCTATCTCGCTCTCTGGCTGGCTGCTGGCCGGCTCGCCCAGACCGCCCGCCAGCAGACAGACAGACAGACCAGCCCAGACCCGACAGCCGGATAGATCGATCGCAGCACGGATAGATGGCGAGGTCAATGTAATTGTGATACCAGACCTCAGGATGTGTTAAATTCCCATCAGCAGAGACCTTGATGAAGTCACAGAGAAAAACAACCTCACCAAGTTTCACAAATAAATCAAAAACCCAATAATTGCTTGAGTGTTGATCTATCCTTGGAGAGGCCTGAGAGCCCTCACCCCCCACAGAGTGACGGAAAGAGAGCAAAAGGTAAGATGTGCTTGGATGCATGACTTTATGACTTTCATGTGTTGCCTGTGAGTCGAAAAGGCATCTCACTCGGTGGGTTTATCGAGCGGGCCTTCCTGCCTCGGCTGCACTGACCATCAGATCAGCCATCCTTTGCTTCACAGTTTATGAACTTCAAAGCTGCGAGGACACAAGCGAGCACATGATGGACTGCAGGGACGTTGAAAGGAGATAGCAAAAGAGCCGAGGCTGTGCTCCTATAGCTGTTTAATTTCAAATGAGGGGGATGACAAGGCACCCATGCTTGTCCTGCAGCTAGTAAATAAATCAGAGCGGCAGCAGTGTCTGTGAGAGCAGTAAGTGGGAGTTTCTGATCAATACGTACATTCATAGGGCAGCCAGCAAAGAGGAAGGCTTTGGGCTGGGGAGTTTTGTGTATGTTGTGGATATTTATATATAGAAGTCAGGCGGTGAGTCAGCAGAGGAGACGGGTTTTCAATGAATCAGTTCCTCTTGGTCAGAACACAGTTAGAAATATGCCTTTTAAAGTAACAATGCCGATAGCCGACATTTTTAACAAGTCTTATTGCTCTTTTTTTGTAGAATAAATAGGGATTGTGTTGTAGTTTTTGAATTACTGCCCCAGACCTCTGCGCAGTAACTTAAACAAGGTAACACCAACAGTAAAGGATGTAGAGGGAATTTTGATCAAGAATCTGTTTTGGCCTCGTTTCATATTGCAATACTTCTTGAGACTTTGGAATGAATATGTTTTATGTGGTTTCCAGCTCAGTTTCTCATCAATCGTGATTCCAAGGAATGTAATGTTCTTTGACTCTCAATGAAAATCCCATCTATCTCAATGGATGCTAGTGTATTGCCATTTCCAAATATGATTAATGTTTGTTTTATTCATTCTGTTTAGCCATAACTTTAGTTTGCATATTCAGCTGTGATCTCTTCCAATAGTAGGCTGTACCTTGTCCCCAGAACAAAATATATTAGTGTCATCAGCAAACAAAACAACCTCGAGTACTGTCCGATACATTGCATATTTCATTAATATACATAATAATAATAAATAAACTGCTAACAAAGCACTTATATACTAATAAAGGGCTTACCTAAAGCCAGTTGAGTAGCACTTGAAATGCTTGGCTGTATGAAACCTGATGTACTTTATGATTCTGTTTTTCTTCAAGGTTGTGTCTTCCTGGTCGAATGCACTTATTGTGAGTTGCTTTGGATAAAAGCGTCAGCTAAATGCAACGTAATGTAATGTATATATTACATTATCGGTCTTGAGAAGCAGGAAGGTATCGGTATTAAAAAAACAATATCGTGCACCCCTAATATAACTCATGCTGTACATTGTGTTGATAAATTCTTCCGTCATGCTTATTTGGATTCAGAAAGGTCGATATCGAAGTCACCACAAATGAAAACTGCTTTATGAATCACTTTTGAGAATATTTCCTCCATCCGGTCCTTGAGAATCTCAATACGAGAGCCGGGTGCTCTCCACACACAACTGATGGTTACATTTTTCGTTTTTTTTTGCAGATTTCAATCGTGATACATTCCAACACATTATCAATCACTGTTGACATCATTCATCACCTCCTTTATTAGCGTGCGTGCCCGTCTAATCGCCGCTTGCTCTCCACATTGACTGCCGTAATGATTCCATTAGCTTCCATCTTAATTAGTGCGAATGCTGTTTACACTATTTCTCCATAACTTCAGCTTATTTTCAGCTACAGAAACCATTCAAATATTAAACTATTCAGCCTGTTCAGGAATCGATGGGAAACCTTCAACTTTTTCAAAATATTGCATACTTTTTGAAATATTCAGCTTTTTAAACTATTTTTGTAACATTGAAGTCAATGGGAGATGCCTTCAAATCCACTTTTCCTACACTTTGCGCCAAATGCATCTGCTTCCACATAATTTCAGCCAGACACTTCATTCCAACTTTCAAATGATCACAATACCTTCAGCTATAAAACTTGTATAAAAGATTTTTGATATCTTTTCAACTTTTTGAGATATTGAATTTAGTTTGGAGCTTGGTAGAGAGGCCTTTTCCAAATCTTAACATTGGAGTGGATGGAGCAGCTCATTAACTCTAGAGTGCTTTGATCTCAAAACAGAGTGCAGCGGTGCCTGAAATTCTCCCCCAAAAATGTTTTAAACTTGCTATAATTCCCAAACCCTACACTCCTCAGACATATTTTTTCATGAAAAACGTAGGAAAACCTCTCCTAGGTTGGAAAATAAAAAAAAATTAAGAAAAAATATTAGACAAAATGCCTCTTGAGGGCATGAAGAGAGAAAAAGTCCAGCTAGCTCCCAATTGATTCCCCTGTTAAATTGTTCCGGATCTTTCTTCAGAGCAGGGAGAAGTACACTTTAGACAAACTGCTCCCATCTCCACATTTTACACACAAAACCCAAAACAAATACATATATCAGTTCTTTGGGGTTCCCTGATTCTCACGGTCTGCTTATTTTTTGATAAGAGCCATAGTTTTTTAACAGGTGGCAAAATTGTCAGATATAATCCTCAATGCATTCTGATGGGACTCAGTGCTGCAGCTGGTTGTCATGGTGTTCAGAGGCGGCGCTAGGGGGTGGCTACTTGGGCTCAAGCCCCGGATGTTTTCTGAAAAGCCCCGGATGTTTCACTTAAAAAAAAAAAAAATTAATTTGTCTCGGGAGTAATGTGCAGTACCGGAGTCCACCAGAGAGGCAGCCGCTGCGGGACATTAGCCTGCGTACTGCGTAGCCTTCCCTGCCCTGAAGAAGAAGTGATCCTTCCTAGTGCCTGACGAGTTTTAAGCTAATAGCCTATAAAGTTATGGATATTAGAAAGTTATTTTCATCGAAGCAGGCGCCACAAGCTGCAGCAGCAGCAGCAGCAGCAGCAGCAGACAACAATGTCATCACCAGCAGTGAAGAATTGGATGATGTTTCAGGTGTGTGAATCTAATGGTGATATCTGCACTCTGGCTGACTGAGTAAGAAGTGAAAAAGAGTGATGTACTGTAACGTTAATCGTATAGCTAGTAAACATGGAGTAACCAAGGCAAGGCAAGTTTATTTATATAGCACCTTTCAACACAAGGCAATTCAAGGTGCTTTACAAAAATGAAAGACATTTAGACAAAGGCATTTAAAAACAGTAAACGATAATAAAAGAAACATTAAAAGAAAAAATATATGAATACAAAGTTACAGTGCAGTTTAAGATATGAATAGTTCACACAGAAGTTCCACTTTACTGATGAACATAACAGCTCAGTTTAAATTAAAAGCAGCGACAAAAAGATAAACCACACTAAGTCAATACCCTTATATGTTAGTATGTATACAGAACATGACTAAAAATTATCCTAAGATGTAACGTTAACCCTTCATACCTCAGTCTACTTTTAAGACACTAAAATAACGTATTCCAATTTTTTTTTTTCGCGCGTGGAATTACACATAACAACGGAACCATAGCAACGGAACTGACAGGCAACTGACAGGCAACACTCTGAATCCGATTGGCTGTGACTGCATCCACTCAGAGTGCCCGATTCAGAAACGTGACTCTTACACTCTTTACGTCACAAACAAAGATGGAGGATGAGAATAGATCTATAAAACGATAAGCAATGCACAGTGGATCGGAAGAGGACGGTGTGTCGGCGTTGTTCGATAGCGGTGCGGTATGCTAATGGCAACACACGCCAAACATGCTATCACATCAGAAGGCATCACCCAGATTTTCCAATCACCGGAGCCCGGCAAAAGACAACAGCAGTTCAACAGCTGATCCCCGCTGTTTTTAAGAAGCCAATAGACATGAGAGCCGAGAGACCAAAATAAATAACGGAAGCTTTTGGCATATTTTTTCAACGACTTTGCGCTCTGGAAACACTTTCTTATTATTTATGATGTCATATTTTCAAGACATTCTTTTTAGTTTTACAGCTTGATGAAACCTTTTTGTTTGACATCAGCCATTATAGATAATATGGCCATCTGAGTGTGTGTGGTGCTGTTTGTGGTTTGTTTCTAACTGTTTAATACAGTTAATTATTCAAAATGTCAGAGTTCCTTATTTTTAAACTGAAACTTGCACTACTGTTCAAAAGTAAATAACAACAAACCTTGAATTATGCATTTGGGACTTTTATTTGCTTTTTCTTGTTGTACAGAAAACACAACCCTCTCTCTTTTCCTCCATACCCACATCTCTAAAAACGGGGCAACGGATCTGATACAGACTGATCTTGAATTATTTTCTACGTCACAGAAGTGGTGCTCCGCTTATTGGTAAATTCTCCACCTATCAGGGGAATGTGGGGTTGGGCCACGGCCGGCCATTGCGCTGGAGACGCTGTAGTAAATATGCCAGGCCTGTAAGTGGCGCTGTAGTCTGCCACAAAAGTAGCGAAGAAGACTTCCCGCGCATGGTTGCCCTTTTACTCCGCTCTGGCTCTTTTTCTCCCTCCCCGAGGGAAGCGTTTGCTCCCGCTGCTGTAATTCAATGCAATCCCTCCCTCGCTGTAATTCTCTCCGGTAGTCCACCAGTAGATGACAGACACCCTCCTCTCCGGCTCTTCCAAGGAACGAGGGGACCGTGCGGCGGCAGAGTTTTTTTTCAGTCCGTTAAAGTTTAAATCTTCCGGACAAAATTAGAAAAGTGCCGGTCAAAGGTCTTCTTTGTTATTTATTGAGCTTTAAAACAAATAAATAACGACTCTATATAATAATAATATAAGAATAAACACGGAGGACGGAGATCTCTTTTTCTCCCCCTTCTCCCCGCTGCAGCCCAGCAGCTGATCTCAAAGCACGCACCCCTCTCCTGCAGAGGGGCGTGGTGCAGCTCACAGAATCAGCCCCCTGCAAAAACAGCGCTGGAAAGAGCAAATAGAGCGAAATGAGGCATGGCTAAAATGCAGGATCTGTTTGGTATTTTGAAAGAAAAACTATTATATACTTATATAGGTATGGCCCTACAAATATTGTTCAAATATAGCATGATATGTCCCCTTTAAGGTATTATTAAGGTAGGGTTAAAGTGCACCAGATTGATGCTTTTAACTTCAATATTTAAAAAAAAAAAAAATCTTCCCGGGGGAGCATGCCCCCGGACCCCCCTAGAGGAGGTGACGACCCCCCTAAAGGATGTTTGGTCCACCCCCCACTTGTAAAAAAAATAGCACCCACCCCCCAACAACTCCTGGGCTAAGCCCCGGATCTCTCTCTCTCTCTCTCCTCTCTCTCTCTCTCTCTCTCTCTCTCTCTCTCCTCCTCTCTCTCTCTCTCTCTCTCTCCTCTCTCTCCTCTCTCTCTCTCCTCTCTCTCTCTCTCTCCTCTCCTATCTTTTTACAATTACAGAAACGCCTTCCTTCGCCTCGCGTCTCCAAATCTCTTCGATAATAAAACCGAGGAACTCGAGGGACAAAAACGGCAGGAACGCTTTCTTGATGAATCGAAGCGACACCTCCGATATTCAGAGAACGGACTCCACGGACCTGAATACCTAATTGTTTTTCTTTTATTGTCGTCTGAATACATTTATTTTGTCTTAGGATCTTGATTGCTAATTTCAGCCGTGACGAGTGGCGCCTGGCGCACGAGTCTTCCCGACGCCGGCGACCGTTTCTCTCGGCGCGATGAAGTTAATGAGTTCGGTCTCTGAGCAGAACGATGACCTTCTGAGATTCTGTTCAAACAAAATAACAGCAAGTGCCGTCCCAGAGGTCCTGGTAATAGGATTGATATTCAACTGTGTGGGTTTTACACACACACACACACACACACACCACACACACGCACGCACGCACACACGTACACAAAGCAACTCAAACACACATGCACACACACTCTCTCTCACAGACTCTCTCTCACAGTATCTCACAGTCTCTCACACACACACACACACACACACACTCTCTCTCTCTCTCTCTCTCTCTCTCACAGTCTCCACACACTCTCTCTCTCTCACTCACACACACACACAGTCCTTTCACATACACACACAGTCTCTCACTCACACACACACACACACACACACACACACACACACACACAGTCTCTTTCACATACACACACACACAGTCTCTCTCTCTCTCACACACACACACACACACACACACACACACACACACACACACACACACACACACACACACAACACACACACACACACACACACTCTCTTTCACATACACACACAGTCTCTTTCACATACACACACACACAGTCTCTCTCACACACACACACACACACACACACACACACACACACACACACACACACTCTTTCACACACACACACAGTCTCTTTCACATACACACACACACAGTCTCTCTCTCTCTCACTCACACCACACACACACACACACACACACAACCACACACACTCTTTCACATACACACAGTCTCTCACTCACACACTCTCACACACACACAGTCTCTCACACACACACACACACACACACACACACACACACACACACACACACACACACCGATTGAATAGAAATATGGCAGAAGAGTTTCTATTGTCAGCGTGTCTGTGTCTGCTCTGAGGAAGCAGAACGTCTCCATGGAAGGATGCACGAGAGCAAAAGGTCCGCTCTGCACAGCGCGGTGTTTGCATCTGCATTACAATCTCATCCACGGTGCCGTTAGGTTTACTACTGGAGTTTAAATACGTGTTTCCTTTACAGCACCATGTGCCGCTGGAGAAAAGCAAGGTCACGGTTACTTTATGACTTTCTCCACTTAAACAAAGATAAAACTGAGGTCATGGTTTTTGGAGCCAAGGCAGAACGTATAAAAGTTAGCGCTGAGCTTCAGTCTGCAATGTTCAAACAGATACAGCCAGAGATCTAGGTGTCGTCAGGACTCTGACCTGAGTTTCAACAGTCACATTAAAACAGTTACTAAATCAGCCTGCTATCACCTAAAGAACATATCTAGGATTAAAAGACTAATGTCACAGCAGGATCTGGAGACACGTGTCCATGCCTTTATCTTCAGTAGACTCGACTACTGCAAAGGTGTCTTCACAGGTCTCACTAAAACATCTATTAGGAAGCTGCAGCTGATTCAGAACGCCGCTGCTCGAGTCCTCACTGACACTAAGAAAGTGGATCACATCACTCCTGTTCTGAAGTCTTTACACTGGCTTCCTGCGTGTCAAAGAATAGATTTCTAAATACTGCTGCTGGTTTATAAAGCACTGAATGGTTTAGGCCCAAAATACATTCTGACCTCCTGCTAAATGATGAAGCAAGATCTCTCAGGTCTTCAGGGACTGGTCAGCTTTCTGTCCCCAGAGTCAGAACTAAACATGGAGAAGCAGCGTTCAGTTATTATGCTCCAAGTATCTGGAACAAACTCCCAGAAACCTGCAGGTCCGCTGCAACTCTGACTACTTTCAAATCCAGCAAGAAGACTTTTCTCTTTGTCGCGGCTTTGAATTGAACTATTCACATCTTAGACTGCACTGTAACTTTTATCCATGTACTTTTTTCTTTTAATGTTTATTTTATTAGCTTTTTATTAGCTTTTTATTAGCTTTTCTTTTTAATGACTCGCCTCGCCTCGCCTCGCCTAGCCTCGCCTCGCCTAGCCTCGCCTAGCCTCGCCTCGCCTCGCCTCGCCTAGCCTCGCCTAGCCTCGCCTCGCCTCGCCTAGCCTCGCCTAGCCTTGCCTCGCCTCGCCTAGCCTTGCCTCGCCTATAGCAGTGTGTGGTACTGTGGAAGAACGACAGTCTATAAGATGAATTAATTAATGAAAGTGGTGAATGACATTACGAGTATCTTAGATAATAAGTAGAGTTGTGCAGCTCTATTTATTGACCTGTCCAAAGCGTTCATCGCATCTTAAAGCAGAGGCTACTCAGTATTGGCATATCCAGCCTTGGTTTGTGAACTACCTCTCTGAAAGGTCCCAATGTGTTCACTTTGATGGCTGTCTTCTGAGTGGTTGAACATTTCTAATGGTGTTCCTCAAGGTTGTTGTAGGCCCACTTGTATTCTCCACATCAACAGCTTAGGGCAAAATGTGGATGGAGCAACTTTACTGTTTTATGCGGATGATACCGTGATGTACTGTGCAGGTCCCACCATTCAGGAGGCTGCTGTTACATTACAGGCTGTTTTTAACACTATTCAGACTCAGCTCTCTGAACTAAAGCTTCTTTTAAATGTGGATCAAACCAAGGTAATGCTCTTTTCAAAAGCTAAAAAGACACCAGAGCCTGTTTTAGATATTGTAACTACGCAAGGACAAGTACTTGAAGTTGTTACCCGTTACAAATACCTTGGTATCTGGCTTGATGATTGTCTTACTTTTAAACTTCATGTCAATAACCTGCTTAAAAAACTGAGGGTTAGGCTAGGTTTCTTTTTCAGAAACAAGTCCTGCTTCTCGCTTGAGGCCAGGAAAAGGCTCTTAGACAAGTTAGATGCCGCCTATCACAGCGCACTGAGATGTGTCACAAATTGTAAAGCACTTACTCATCACTGTACCCTGTGTGCCAAGGCAGGTCTGCCTTCACTCTCTGTACGGAGGCTCAGTCCTTGGTACACGTGTATCTATAAAGCTTTGTTGGGTAAACTCCCGTATTATATCTGCTCTCTGATCACACAGAGAGTTGCAAGCAGCTATTGTCTGAGGTCACATGATGTAGTCTTGTTAGATGTGCCGAGAGCAAGGACTGTCTGAGGTAGACAGCTTTTATGCGCAGCTCCACTTGCTTGGAACAATCTTCAGCAAGAATTGAAACTGAGCGATCTCATTCCTCTGCATGTCTTTAAAGCTAGGCTAATGAAATGCTCGTTGATACTATGGGCACTTGTAAATGTCTATAACTATGTATCCTGTAAATATAATGTATGATGTTTTATTGTTTCATGTTTCATGTGGAACCTATATGCTGCAGGTCTCTGTGAAAAAGAGATCTATGACCTCAATGGGACCAATCTGGATAAATAAAGGTTTGAAATGAAAAGATACAAATCTGCTCTAAAGCAAACGTTAGTAAGCGTTACTGAACTACACCACTAACACTAATGTAACTTGTTAAGCAAGATGCATTTCATATTTATTATTATTAGGGCTGCATTATGTATTGTGTCAGCGCAATGTCCACCTTTAAGGAAAGTATATCAACAAAAATCAGTCAAACAAATGTCATTTTCATAATCTTTTGGGTAAGTTATCGTAGAAGATATAGCTTTTATGATATTCAACAACCCATATTCTCCTTATAACATGCAGCCCTAAATATTTAATGGATACAACCCCATTAAAGAGACACTTGTGCTAATGTTAGCAACAACAAAATATGAATATTAAAACATAACTTGTCCGTGTTATAATGGAGAACAGGATAATGATGTGTTAACATGTTTCCTCGTAACCAGGGTAACTAGCTGGACATGTCAAAGGGTCGATGGCGTTTCTTTACGTCCATGTTTTCTAAATCACATGTGAGGAGCTTTAGTTCCACAGAACCTGCTCTCTGAGTTTTACACTGGAAAAAATGCTGCTCCAAAAACAAGTTAAACAAATTATGAAAGAAATAAGTACAAAAATCTGCCAATAGAACAAGTGGAAATGTGCTTGGTGACAGCTCTTGAAATAAGAAGGGGTATTTAGATAAATCAGATCTTGAGCTGGGAGAACTATCTAATCAGGAAATGTTGTGTTACAATGTACGCAAAAGTTTCCTTGACGTCAGTTGGTGAGTTTCTAATAAATGTGTAAAGAAATATGTGTTTCATGTGAGATACAACTCAAAATAAGATGTTTGACTGAACGAGATGCTTTGTCTGAAAACAAGAGCCGATATCTCACTGCAGAGTCACTTCTGAAGCTATTGTGTCTTACATCAGGTGGAGAGGCATATTCTTTCCTACATGCTCCCACACCACCCGCTCCTCCGCTCCCTCCACTGGCTTCCGGTAACTGCTAGAATCCACTTCAAGACACTTGCGTACCATGCTGCGAATGGATCTGGCCCTTCCTACATCCAGGACAGGTTAAACCGTGCACCCCAGCACGTGCACTCCGCTCTGCATCAGCCAAACGGCTCGCTGCTCCCTCGCTGCGAGGGGGACCCAAGTTCCCATCAGCAGAAACACGTGGGTTTGCTATCCTGGCTCCAAGATGGTGGAATGAGCTCCCATTGACATCAGGACAGCAGAAAGCTCACACACCTTCCAGACTGAAAACTCATCTCTTTCGACTCCACTTCGAGGATAGAACTACTAACAAAGCACTTATATACTAACAAAGGACTGGCTCCTCTAAAGCCAGTTGAGTAGCACTTGAAATACTTGGCTCTATGAAACCTGATGTACTTTATGATTCTGTTTTCTTCAAGGTTGTGTCTTCCTGGTCGAATGTACTTATTGTAATGTAGATGTTAGACACATATACTGGGCAAGATTTCGTTTTTCTAGTGTATAAACAGAAGTCTACCGGTCTTGTAAATGGCATGAAACACTGAGGAAGTGTATCTGCAGGGTGTTTCTATGAGTTGAGCTTTCTACCCACGCAGCTCCAGGTTCCTACCCTTCCTGAGGACAACAACAAAACAACAAGAACAACAGACCCGCTTCTCCTCGGCCGATGATTTCCACCTCGCCGCGCTCTCTCCTGGAACAACACAACAGCCACACTTAGCGTAACGTTAAGTGTTTTCCTTCTACACAGATCTCCAGTACCTCGTACCGGACTCACAATTAGATCGGGAGGACTAAAAAGCTTTGTCCAATTGATCCCAATCATCACAAATAGGGACGAACTGATCAGGATGAGTGCAGCTCTTAGACTGCAAACCCATACGCACAAAAAGTCCATTCAACATGTAAGATACAAGCTTTTTGAAATGATTTTTGATTGTATGACCTTTTACAGGCTGTTAACGCAGTTGTTAATTTAAATAAAGGTTGGTGCATTAATCCACTTTTGCTGAATGGGCTTTTTTCTCCAGTCTCTTACTGCAAAAATATATGTTAGAGGGGGGAGGACCAGAACAGTTTTTAAGCTTCTTCTTGCCCCTGTTGAACATGAACAGAGACTATCTGAAAAAAAAAAAAAAATTTTTTTTTTTGTTATTATTATTTGTTTTGGTACTTTGTTATAATTATTAATCTGAGTGAAAAAAAGAGATATATATATATATATTGTTATATTTTTTTTGTTTCTGACATGTTCAATAAATTGACTAAACTAAAAAAAAAGACAATATAAAAACAACAAGACACTATTAAAAACAATAAAAACAATAAATGGGACTTAAAAAAAGTGAATACGTACACAAATAAATAATAGATAAATTAAATTGCACTATTCCCCTCGTATTGCACGGAAGGCTTATATAATTTAAATATATTTAAAGATCTGGATTACATGATGTTTTCCCAACCAATGCAGAAACAACGGCTGCTGTAAATAAATCACATTTCCGAGACCTTGAGGTGACTCAGACTGTCGGTGAACTTTCCACACGTGTCTTTGATGTGCGTCTGTTAGATGCGTCTTGTTAGATGCGCTTGTTAGATGCGTCTTGTTAGATGCGTCTTGTTAGATGTGCTTCCTCTTTAGAATAGCCGTAGGTTTACCTGTAATTGATACGCTGGTGGCGTCCGTAAACTTTGCAAGAAGATGATATAAAAAAAATGCAGGGGTCACACGTGGAACACTGACGATATGATTAGTACTGCACTAGCTGATCTTGAACTGTATTATGGTGTCCACACCACACACACACACACGCACGCACACACACACACACACACACACACACACACACACACACACACACACACACACACACACACACACACACACACTCTGCTGTGTGAGTGATTCATCCCTCAGGGAGCAATCACTCTTCAATGCCTTTTTGCACAGCTGTTTTTCCATGCCTATCAACATCCCACAATGCACCTCTCCTGGTTTCGTCTTTTGATTTGACAGAAGTCCTGTGTTCTCGGTATCAAAAGGCGTCCTCCCGCACACCCACATTCATAATGCACAATAAAGTTCTGCTTTAATTTACTGCCAGCATATCTGACCATGGAAATATGCCACTCTGTATGGAATATATATACTTTATATAACTATAAATGTGTAGTTTTCTGAGGGCAAGCTCTGATCAATATTATTATCTATTGCCTACAGTGATTAACCCAATGACAAATATCAGCCAACTTTTGTTGTTAGCATCTTTAGCTCCTTTTTACTCCTTTTAGTCTGAAAATGCACTGCTTTGGACCGGTCCCACCTCTTTTGTTAACAGTTATTCACATACAGAGGCATTACACTTTTAAACCAACTTTAAGCTAGCTGCCCTGTACCAAACATTTAGCAGATGGCTAGTAAGCAAAGGGAAGCACTTGTGCTAGCCGCTAAAACTCCACATATTTCCTAATATCTGAAAGTAAAGTATTAATACTTACATTTATCGGTGACATGAACAGGAACACACGACTCGCACGCAGATTAGTGTTGATCCGTGTCAGCTGTCAGTGTCGATGCATGAGGCTTTTACACCAGGATGCTATTGACGGCAGGCTATACCGGGACCTAGTGGCCAAAACATGAATTACAACTTCAAATCTCAGTCGGCTACCACTTGGTATTTTGTCGTGGTTTTTCTCGTCATTAATAATACCATGAATTACATGTTAAAAATCTCTTAGTGTGATCAAACGTGGACAATTCAAAGGAAAAGGTCCTTAAAGGTTCGGTTTTTATTCTGTAAATACAAAATGGTGGCACTAACGTAACCGTCCAGTATCATTGAAGGAAATGAAGTCATATATCATATTTAATGATTTAGCTGTAATCACTAATGAGCACATGTAAGAGCCTATTCATGTTGACGTTTTTATATTTGCAGCCACATTTGTATACTTGAGGATAGATCTTAACTATCCAGACACTTAGGGGGAGTCGCATTTTGAGCTAAAGCCCAATCTGTGACACATAACAGAACTTGAGTGCCAGACTTAAAGAGTCCATCTGCAGATAAGATCAGAGAATATACAGACACACCATAAGGGGCTTTAAAAGCAATTATACTTTATTGAACTCTTAAATTGAAGTGTAAAGGTAAGAGGCAGAGTAATACAGCAAGGACTGAGATAAATGCCCTGAAAGCATTCCGACACCAACTCACGGTGACTTCTTTAACGGTGGTCTTTGTATTCTCCTCTTGTATCCTCGAGAGTTAGACGAGGCGTTGTTTCTTGTTGGTTTCCCTTCCTCCTCTCTCTCTCTCTTCTCCTCTCTCTCCTCTCCTCTCTCTTCCTCTCCTCTCTCTCTCTCTCTCTCTCTCTCTCTCCCTCTCTCTCCTCTCCTCTCTCTCTCTCGCCTCTCTCTCTCTCTCTCCTCTCTCTCTCTCCTCTATCTCCCTCTCTCTCTCTCTCATCTTCTCTGTCGTTGCCTCCTTGTGCTCTCAGAGAAGCAGGAATATTTCAAAACAACAGCGCCGCTGAGGACTGAGTGTTTTACGTCCCCGACAGCTCCCTAATGATTTTCTCTTTCCTTTTCCTCTGTCTTCTAGCGAGTAATCATGACCCAACTCAGCGTGGATCGGTCTTTCAGTGGGAAACAGAATCATGTTTGTGTAGGCGTCAAACCCACACTTTAGAGATTAATGGAGAAAAGTACACGACCACATGAGAAGCCAAAGGAGGACAAACAAAGGCATTATTAGAATTTTGGCAAAAAAAAATCTATATTTGGGATTTTCATTTCAAGAGACATTCAATGAAAAATAGATGAACACCCTCAAAACGTGTCTTTTGTATTGTTTGATTTCAACAAAATAATATCAGCTCCGCTCAAGCTGTCTGAGACCTGAATATACTTCCTTTTCTTCGTCAGCATTTCTCACATGAGTTGCACCTCAGACAATTACGCTGACTCAAGAAACACACCAGTCACCAGTGTTAAAGATAAACCAATGTTATATTTCCTGTATGTTATGTCTTTATGTCTTTATTAGGATCCCCATTAGCACTAGCATGAGCATTGGCTATTCTTCCTGGGGTCCTCACACACTCAAAACATACAACAAAATTAAAACAAAACAAAACAGCTCATAATTTCATGCTATTTACAGTGAAATGAAGTGAAACTAAAATGGTCATCCAATTATCGCCATCCTAAGGCCAAACAAAAGTAAATACAAATAAGTGTACATAATAATATATGCATACATAGCCACAGGCACAGTTCAAATTTACTTTGTAATACTTAAATAATTTGTTAGCAACCATTTGAAATGTACTTGAGAAACTTGTTATGAACTGAGACACAGGACCCAAAAGCAGGCGGAGACAGCTGTCCAAAAATAAATGTTGTTTAATAACAAAACTAAGTCGTACTTTCCAAAAATAGAAAGTATAGTTAAATAACAAAAACTACGTTGTACTTCCAAAACAAACTCACTTGACAAAAGGTACATCTCAAAGTAAAGTTTCAGGAGTCAAACGGTCCAGGTTCTCACGACATGAAACATACGAACTGACATGGGACAAAGAAACACAAGGGCTATGTAGGGGAGGAGGGTGGGCACAGGTGAAAACTATCAGGGCAGGGCCAACAATCTCAAGGGCGGGAAACACACAAAGGCAGGACATGTGGGATCTGGAATGAGAGGGAAGGATTACTTTCAAAATGAAAACAGGAAGTGACAAGATCAAAACACTATAAAGAAATAACTTGACCTAACATAACTGTCGAGTCACAACACTGTAACGGCCCGTCCACACTACGGCTTCGACAGCTTCAACAACGGTTTCCAACGCGTCTGCCCATTCAATTGAATGGGGTGACGTCACGTTGCCTCGCTTTTCGCCGAACTGAATTGTGGGTAGCTAGCGATCCGTCTCCGGCGTCAGAAGTTGAACAGAGTAGCCAGCGCCAGCCAATCAAATCCCGTTTCTGAAAATCTGACAGCTGAAGCCGTAGCCAATCAAACCGTGTCTAAGCTGGGAGAGATATCCCATCCCGCCGTTCTTTTCTATATTTCAAAAAAGATGGAGGAGAAACTAATTATCGCCGTAGCAATCACCCGGTTTTGTATGACCAGACCCTCTTCACCTACCGGGATACAAACCGGAGGAACCAGGCATGGAGGGAGGTGGCAGAGACAGTGGGGGAAACTGGTAGGTGTTCGCCTGTTTGGGGAGTTTTATATATATATATATTGCTCGCATAAAATCCACCGGGGTTTTTTGCTTTGTATGTCGGGGGCGGGACATTCATGTGATCGGTTGATCCTTGATATGGTACGCAGAAATGCAGCTGTTTCTCGAAGCTTTTTTAAGATAAAAATACTGCCGTCAATAACCCGCAGAATATCATATCAAAAATCATTTGATAAAAGTAAAGAACACACATATCTTCCAGCACCTTACGAGCTCTCACAGAAGTGGCGGAGTGACGTTAAGGCGGCTCTTAAAGGATAATGAATCACTTGTCCAGAAACAGCCAAGGGTTCTCTCACATGCCTCGTAGTGCGCAGGAATGGAGGAGGGGTTTCACTTTAAGTAGTCAATGCCCGTGTGTCTTGCCCATAGACTGTATATATAAATGGACGTAGGGTCCGTGACGTCACCCATAGGATTCTGCAGAGTTGCCGTGAAGCCCTTAGTAGGCGGAGTCGGCCACTAACGGCTCAACAGTGACGTCAGAGTTCAACTCCCGCCTTCTCCAGCCTGCTCCAAATAAGGGCAAAGAGGCGGAGCCGAGGCGGGACCTGCTGCCACCCAGCTGGAAGTTCCAGAGCTAGCTGAAGCTACCAAGCTAAGCTAACATGCTCCCCATCTGCACACTGCCGTCGCATTTTACGTTTCTAAGGTAAGCGGACATGAAACTATTCAGCAAAACTATAAATAATAATCTAAGTTATTGAGTTTTTAGCATAATACTCAAGCTAAGATACATGTGATGGTAGCTAGTTAGTGCTCTTACTGTGAGGCCAACAGCATAATAACCAGACTGTATTATTCAAACTAAGTACCAGTTCTAGATCCTTGACTTTAGACAAACAATTCAAAAGACAAATGTATTTAAAGACCAATCTTTATTTGAATGTGCCTCTTAACCTGAGATATTAGTTATACAGTAATAGTATTGATAATCTAAAAAAACTGAGCAACTCAACAGTCAACTTTATGTTTCTTATTGTCTAAAGCATTTATTATTTTCATTTCCCCCCTCTCATATCAGTGTGGCCGGATTGAGACAGCGTGGTGTCCAGAGAGCTGCAGAGACTTCAGGGAGAAACCTCCGTGTGATGGACGTCCTGTCTGTTGGTGTGGAGAGGACTGAGGGTCTTCCTCAGCGAGGAGGACCAGGCCTGATGGAGGAGGACCAGGCCTGATGAAGGAGCCCATGCTGGGCACAGCTGATACCAACTGCACAGGCCTAGTCTGTCACTTTATTTGACTAAATGTGTTTACTTATACATTAATAGGTTTACACCTTCTGTCCATATGTGCTTTTTATTTAAAACATTTGATTAACTTTTGGTTCACATTTCAATAAACTGTATTTGTATTTGTATCCTTTTGTCCATTATTCTTACTGAAAATGTTAGATTACACATTCACATCTGACTGAAGATTGGCCCCATTTATTTGTGACGTTGCAAACTCTGCGGTACAAGTCACAGGTGATGTGAAGCTCATAAAGTGAGGCAAATAGAAATAATCAGCTGATGGAGTGTAGATGTGGAAATAGCTGCATTCGATCAGCTGACTGTGTTTTCACAATAAAAGTTGTTTATAGTGAATGTCCTGTACTGGTCTTAACATCTCATAGCATCAGCTTTTAATGTTCCTCTTGGATGTTCTTCTTGACCCTCAGAGAAGGAGAACATGTTGTGTCTTTCAGGCATGTCCTTTCCTAACAAAAATGACAGGAAACATAAAACATATTATTGCAGAACAAGTGTGTTATTTATGAAAGCGGTGTGTTTGTGTGTTTAGGGGCTGAGATATCATTTTTGTAATTGTAATGTTTTTTTTTTTTTAACAATGAGCTACAAAGACAATCAGATTATGAATGAACAGTATGAAGTTCATCAACATTGAAATATATGTTATTATCAAAATAAATTTAACTGTTATCAAAACGTAGTGCAACTGTAGAAGCTTGCTCTGTTGTCTCACTGAAAGAATCACTTTTACCACGTTTTTTTACAGACAATATTGAGAGATAAATCTTTGCCTTCAATACATTACATTAGAAAGCTGACAAAGTCATATTGCTAAATAACTAAATGTAACTTTTTGCATGGAAAAACCCCTCAACTTAACTGATGTGTAGGTGATCTGGTATTAGTATTGTTTAATGGAATGTATATCAGTGTATTCAGTCATACTTCATTCATTTAAACCAATATCTTTCTTGATTCTTTGTGCAGTATGAAAAAAGAGTCTTAGTACCTGTGCTGAAGTTCACTGCTGTGAGGAGTCCAGTTCTGTCTCTCACTCTGGTCCAGCCTGTCTGCATCACCTGGACACCTTAAACACACAGATATATATGTAAAGTACCATGTGTACAAACAATATAACTGATTCTCTTCTGTTGGACATGTTGGATTGTGTATTGTCTGAGTCAGGGTCCTTTTTATTTGACTGTAACTTTGGAAGTTGTGTTACCAATGCTTACTGTTTATTTGATATCAATTTGTAATACAATTAATAAAAACAACAAGGTTTGGGTTCGTTCTTCAGATCACTGTGACGTTAACGTGTAAGCTCAATAATGAACTCCAGCTCAACCAACCATATTGTAATATCTAAGTAATCATCTTGAAATATGACATTAATAATTGTAATATACACACATTATTGTGAGGTTGATTTCACATAACTACTTCGACATTAACTTGTCTACATACTTGAGCATAGCCAATTTAAATTAACCTTAGATGCATCCAGTTCCACCTACATAATAAAATATCTCTAAGTTACAAGGATGTAACCTTATTTATCAACCTCAAACAGAAGCCGTTTGTTCAACAGTATTATCCCACTTAACACTGTCTATTTCGTTTTAACCTTATATATACAGTCTATGATTTTAACTTGGAGGCTACGATTAGCATCGTTAGCACCGATGTAGCTACCACTAGCTTACATGCTAACTCAAGCCTTACCATTCATTACGTAGCTGATTAAAATCATTAACACATAAATAAAGCACTCGAATTGTACTTACCGCATTCATGCACCGTCTGTTTTAACCGCAGAGCGAGTCACAATAGTCCGATATATAAGCATGAAGAACAAAACAGCCACGGCCGGCTACAAGTTGTGTTTCCTGGATGAGCTGAGCAGGCAGAGTCCCTGTAGCTTCACGGAGCAGCTAGCAGAGAGACAAGAAGCTAACAGCGGCAGGCACTGGACAGAGCCGTCACTCAGTGTGACCACGCCCTAATTTATGCAACAACTTTAAGACCTAATATAAATAAAAGGGTCGCGTTAGAAAACAATTCACTCTCAGATCCATAATCATGAAGGTGGAATCTAACTATATCGACAATAAAATGTATGGAGCCAGGGAGAGAAACATGTTTTTTCTGCTGTAAAGTTGGGCATTTTAACATGGGGGTCTATGGAAATTGCTCCTTTCTGCAGCCATCGCCTATCGGCCAATATATGAACTGCAGTGTGTGGCACTTCCGTATTGGCTTCACGGCTCTACCCCACAGTTTGCCGCTTGGTCTTGCCGCTATGAGACACGTGTCAATCAGCTGTCCCTCACATGTCGCACTGCAATGCATGGTTTTTTGCAACGGCTATTCTCTGTGCCGTTGTTCCCACATTGTGTCACATGTTGCCCTGCGAGGCTTCATCTAACTGTATCCTTTGACATATTCAATCTGCAGTTAATATAGTTAATATTAACTGCAGATTGAATATGTCAAAGGATAGTGCGTAATGTGATATGTTAGGACCGTGTCTCCGAGCTTAGGGAGGGACTATTGACGATGCACAACTCCCAGTGTTGACAACATTTCACATCCAAGCGCAGCTGAGCAAACTGCACCAGCCGCTGAAGGCCAACAGAAGTCATTATTATTGTCGTGCAGCTCTAAAGACACGTGTCAATCATCTGTCACATTTAGCACTGCCTGCTTTTTTTTTACTTCTACAAACAGACACGGCGTGTGCTGCTGCTGTTCCCGCACGGTGTCATATGTTGCCCTCAGAGCACCCTGTCACTCAGAGGCCGAATGGCTTCATCTGTCTTCTCCATCCTGTTGCCCTCTCCGTGCGGCGCCGCTAACACTCAGCCTCCGTTTGCTGAGCCAGAAGACCCCCCTCCCTCCCTCCCCTCTCCCCCTCACCTCCCTCCTCATCCTCCACCTTTATCTCTTCCACAATTCGCGCTTTTT
The DNA here is from genome assembly GCA_023974075.1 of Chaenocephalus aceratus. Taxonomy (NCBI): domain Eukaryota; kingdom Metazoa; phylum Chordata; class Actinopteri; order Perciformes; family Channichthyidae; genus Chaenocephalus; species Chaenocephalus aceratus. The sequence goes on from JAMFTG010002743.1 coordinate 22,222, forward strand.
CTTTCCGTTCTCTATCACTCTTCCTGGAACACCTCATTATCCCTTATCTGTTTCTTATTCTCCTCCCATCTCTCATTGCCTTTCTCGCCCCTTAATCTCACCTTTTTTTACTGCCCTCTGCATCTCTTCCTCCCATTTGCTAACCTCTCCTCGTGTTGTTTCCCGACCTTCATCGAGGCGTGGCGTTGTGTCCCGAGCACGTGTGCCGACACCGAGGTGTTGTTGGCAATGAATTGAGTGCTTGCGGCAAACAGCCCGTTGTTTTCGATGATACTCGGT
>JAMFTG010002743.1:25000-28353 GCA_023974075.1 Chaenocephalus aceratus
ATCTGGTAGATACATTTGAATTATATTTAGGGCTTCCTGGAATGGACTCGACGGAACAGATCGATCCGGAGGAGCGGGGCGCATAATGAGCGGCGGATTGATGGGTTGAGAGCATCTGCTTAAGGGCAGCGGTAGCATCTGCTGCCCCGCGAGGTCCTGCAGGCCCGCGAGGTCATGAGGGCTCCACGCATGACATCGCTCACCTACATGAAGCCTGTCTGTGTATCGACGACAGGGAGCGCAGCAATGAGGACGACACGTGAATGCAGTGTCCTGGATGCCGGTGGACATGGCCTTCGGAGCTGCGAGCACATGTTTTGGATGTCTAAAATGAGGAGCGGTGTTTCTAAACCTGTCACGCGCTGTTTACAATTATAACAAAATCATCACTAACCTCTCTCTGGAGATACATTTCCTGATGTTAGTCCTAATAAAGTCCCGGCAGATATGTCTCTGTGCTCTGAAGATGTGTAATGGCTTTGTCAACACGCGGGTTCAATCTCAGCTTCTTTCTAAAACACCTTTTCACATAATCCAACATTTTGTTACACGTGTTAATTTTCTCGCGTGTTTTATTACAAGCACGTTGAACATGCTTTACCCCTGGGCTGTTTCATTTGTATTTGTGACAAATCATTACTGTACTCTGTGACCGGCTGGAAATGAGTGTGTGTGTGAATACTGCGAGTTTCATTGGGTTTGCTGTAGTGATGTTAGTCAGGCCACGCGACATTCCCCAACTAATCAAAAGACGGCAATTCCGTGCTATGGAAAGCCTGCTATGGATATGGAGCCATTTCCGCCACTTGAAAAAAATAGAAATCCCCATGAAAAGTCATAATTAGATAAGTAAATGAGATAAGTCATAATTTGAGATAAGAAGTGCGCATGCGCTGCAGTGGCGCTGTCTTCAAAGGTCCCTTCATCACCTTGCTGCTCTCCACCATGCAAACGGCATCTAGTCCTAAATAAGGTAACTATTACAGGTGACTTTTGTAAATGTTAGATGTTACATATAGCCTATATTGCAGCTAAACTACAACAATGCAGTTTATAGCTTTGACATTACCTGTTATATATATAATATATATGCCTATAGTTTTTGTGGTAACGTTCACGGTTAGAGTTAGAGCAACTCACAGCAGCAGTATGCCTACACTATTGTCATTAGTGGCGTGAACGTTACCACAAAACTATAGGCATTAGCAGGTCATGTCAAAGCTATGAACTGCACTGTTGTAGTTTAGCTGCAATATAGGCTATATGTAACATCTAACATTTACAAAAGTCACCTGTAATAGTTACCTTATTTAGGACTAGATAGATGCTGTTTGCATGGTGGAGAGCAGCAAGGTGATGAAGGGACCTTTAAAGACAGCGCCACTGCAGCGCATGCGCATAATTAGACTTTTTATCTCATTATTTCGACTTTTTATCTCATATATGACTTTATGGGGATTTTATTTTTTTCAAGTGGCGGAATGGACTTCCATACATGCTTTGTCCAACAGCCAATTATAATTGTATTATTTTAATATATTATCTAATTTTTACGCTTGTTATAATGCTTTCATCTTACGTTATGTTGTTTTTTATTACGCTTGTGTGAATAATTTTGTAATATGGTTTCAAAAAGTCCCATAAAAGTAAATTATGTTAAGGTTAATAGCAAACATATGATTTAAATTCAAACCAATCAGCATCATCTGTTGTGTGTGGTTGCTACACTATGATTGCTTTTTAATATAAATGCTTAATATTTGCTTAATTTCCCCTTAAAACATCCCAAATATCTCTATTTTCCCGCCAAATCACCGTTCTGACAGCGACCGTGTTCAGTCATAACAATAATCATCATTTTTATCATTTCAAGCTGCAGACATACTGAATACACCACAGCACGCAGGTGTTCGCTCAGCAGGTGCTGTGCGATGAACCAAACATTAAAACAGACACTTCCAATCCAGCTGCTCGTGACGTAGAAACAAACAATCAGTCGAGACAAACATACGGAAAAACATTTTATTGTGCGGTTATAAAATCCAACTGCGTAGAAAAAATATTTCTTCAAACATCTAGCTCATGAACAGAGAGTGGGTGCTGCGGATCTGAAATACAGTATGTTTTTAAAGTGATATTTCTCTGCACATATTCTCATGTGTTCTTCTGACCCAGTATTCGCAGTTCCAGGAATGTTCTCCTCCCTTCCTGCAAACTCTAAACTGGGGCGATGTTGGCTCTCCAAGTTCTTTCAATCCTGAATGTGTGCTTATTGAGATTTTACAGCTATTTTCAGCTTTTTATCAAAGTGAAAATGGGTGGGGAGCTGGAACAAAACAGCAGCAGCTCGTCTTGGGGAGTCTGCCTCGAGAGGAATATCACTTTAAAGCAGATGCACAGTGTAAACAACCTGTATCCCTGGAGACAAATATACATTTAAAACAATAAATACAAATCCCTTATGAGACAAAACGTGAAATGTCAAGACATCTCTAAATTGACCTTTTAACAACATAATGTAGCGTATTTATTTCTCCATGTGCAGGACAGCGAAGTGCGGCGAACCCCACACACACACACACACACACACACACCCAACACACACACGTCTGCTTGTTTTGTAAAAAGGGAAACGTTCCCACCGTTAAAAAAGATCAGATCTAAAGCACTGAGCTGTGAAAAGCCACTTGAGACCTCCGAGATATCAGAACACCTTTTGTCTACACGACAAAACCGAAGGTGCAAAATAAACATATATGGTCATTGTTTAATGGCGGCGTGTGTACAAATCCATTATTCAGAAACATAAGTTATAGCGGACATATTTACATTCTGAGTCACTTCAAAGCCTCTCTGTGGGACGCACGTACCGCCTAACACTGATGACAGTAGAACATGTCGTCTAAAGAAAGCACCGTCACTCAATTTTTGTGAAGCTGCTTCCCATCAGCACTTCATTTCCCATGATGCTCCTGGTAAGCTGCTTCCCATCAGCACTTTATTTCCCATGATGCTCCTGGGTTTCGTAGTCTTCGGCCGGCGCCTCAGGGGCCTCTGAGCTTGGCGTCTACACATGCGCTCGCTTGAGACAGAAAGCAAACTAAAAAGAAAGGAGGGAGAGAGAGCCATGATTGGACGAGCTCAATCGGTAACAGGACATTTTAAAAAACGATGTCGTGAGAGTCGCCGTTCGGCCGCTTGGCGAGAGGAGGCAGAGGCTTCTTGTGAAATTCTGTGTGAGGATGAGGAGGGAGGAGGGAGGAGGGGAGGAGGGGAAAAAGGATTTGACTGAGTTAGAAAACGACCAGGGAAAAGTCCTGCAATAGAAATCAAATCAGAGATCTCGCTATACA
>JAMFTG010002744.1:0-25104 GCA_023974075.1 Chaenocephalus aceratus
TGTTTTTTGTTAGAATTTTCATTTATTTTTCAGAATTTAAAAATGTTTTCTCAAAATGTCGAAATTTTTTATTTCGACTGTTTCATAGAATTTCACTTTTGTCTTAGACATTTTTGTTTCTCAAATATTCGACTTTTTCTCAGAATTTCACTTTATTTCATAGAATTTCTGTTTTTTTCTCATTATTTCCATTTAGATTTCAGGATTTTCAACTTTTTATCACAGACATTTTTGTTTCTCAAGCACTTTTGACTTTTCCCCAGAATTTTGACTTTTTTCAGAATTTTGTTTTGACTATTACTTTGGGTACAATAATACAATTAAACAATCATGTGTTAACCCTCACATTTTCATCCTCCCCCTCCCCCTCCTCTTCCTCCTCTCCTTCCTCCTCTTCCTCCTCTCCTTCCTCCTCTTCCTCCTCTCCTTCCTCCTCTTCCTCCTGCAGTTCTGTATTTCGTGGTTCTGCAGTGTGTGTGTTCTCCATGGCGTCTATTCGCGCTGCCTTCAACGGACCGTTTGCACACAAAGAAAGTGCAGACTCTCGCTGGGTGGAGTACAAAGGACGCATCCCATACCCCAGACCTGGCACTGTGAGTCACACACACACACACACACACACACACACACACACACACACACACACACACACACACACACACACACACACACACACACACACACACAACACACACACACACACACACACATACACATACACATACACATACACACATACACATCTATTTTTTTTTTTAAATGTCACTGGACAATATCTTTGGAAGGATGCTAGATTTGTCAGTTTATCATTTCCCCCCTGTGTATTATTCAGTCATTGTAACAAGTATTGCTTTTTTAATTTGTTGTCTGCGTGTTGTCCTTTGCCTCATTTAACGTTGCATTTTGACTGGACCAGTCTGATTGTTTGTTGTTTTTGTGTACCCATACACATTTGAAAAAAACAAACAAAAAAAACAAAATGTTCTGCCTCTCTTTTCCACGCAGTGTCCCAGCGAGACGTACGACGCCCTCCATAAGTCCACCAGAGACTTCCCTGATGAGGTGGTGAGCTTCATGCGGCGCACCAGCTGATGTGGGACCCCGTGCTGCCTCTTGGCCGCAGACCGGTCCTGACCCGAGTCAACAGCACCAGCATCCTGAAGAGGGTGGTGGTGGACCGTGTGGAGGCCGAGGACGGAGCCTACGAGGTCCTGCACCTGGGCACAGGTAGGGAGGAGGAATGGAGGAAGGGAAGCTTGTAGAGGAAAGGAAAGTGTTTTAACCCTTTGTAAGGTAGAAGGAAGGTTTGTGTTTCTTCAGATGTCGATTCAATTCAGAGATGGCAAAAGTACACACATCGTTTACTCAAGTAGAAGTACAGATACTCGTGTTTTAAAATACTCTGGTGAGAGTAGAAGTACTGACTAAACTTATTTTCTCAAGTAAAGAAGTATGGGCTTTGAAATTAAGTAGAAAGTGCCCATAGCTAGCAGCTGCTTTAAAGAGTACCTGACCTCCCTTTATATCAATAGAACAATAATGTCATTGTTAGCTAATGAATGTTTCCATGGTGACCAACGGCAACATGACAACGTTTCCATTGGTCCCCTCTTCTTTAGAGAAGACCAGGAAGTGATGGATACACGGATCGTGTTCCAACCAATAGGCACGCAGTGACTCTAAAGAATAATGACCACGCACCAACACACATTCAGACTAAAGGAACCAGCTGTTTGGAAAATGAGAGAAGTAGAAAGTACAGGTATTTGAGTTCAACATGAGAGAAGTAGAAAGTACAGGTATTGAGTTCAACATGTAAGAAGTAGAAAGTACAGGTATTTGAGTTCAACATGTAAGAAGTAGAAAGTACAGGTATTTGAGTTCAACATGTAAGAAGTTAGAAAGTACAGGTATTTGAGTTCACATGTAAGAAGTAGAAAGTACAGGTATTTGAGTTCAACATGTGAGAAGTAGAAAGTACAGGTATTTGAGTTCAACATGTAAGAAGTAGAAAGTTCAGGTATTTGTTGTTCAACATGTAAGAAGTAGAAAGTACAGGTATTTGGGTTCAACATGTAAGAAGTAGAAAGTACAGGTATTTGAGTTCAACATGTAAGAAGTAGAAAGTACAGGTATTTGGGTTCAACATGTAAGGAAGTAGAAAGTACAGGTATTTGAGTTCAACATGTAAGAAGTAGAAAGTACAGGTATTTGAGTTCAACATGTAAGAAGTAGAAAGTACAGGTATTTAGTTCAACAGTAAGAAGTAGAAAGTACAGGTATTTGAGTTCAACATGAGAGAAGTAGAAAGTACAGGTATTTGAGTTCAACATGTAAGAAGTAGAAAGTACAGGTATTTGAGTTCAACATGTAAGAAGTAGAACGTACAGGTATTTGGGTTCAACATGTAAGAAGTAGAAAGTTCAGGTAGTTGGGTTCAACATGTAAGAAGTAGAAAGTACAGGGTATTTGGGTTCAACATGTAAGAAGTAGAAAGTACAGGTATTTGAGTTCAACATGTAAGAAGGAGAAAGTACAGGTATTTGAGTTCAACATGTAAGAAGTAGAAAGTTAACAGGTAGATTTGAGTTCACATGTAAGAAGTAGAAAGTACAGGTATTTGAGTTCAACATTAAGAAGTAGAAAGTACAGGTATTTGAGTTCAACATGAAGAAGTAGGAAAGTACAGGTATTTGAAGTTCAACAATGTAAGAAGTAGAAAGTACAGGTATTTGGGTTCAACATGAGAGAAGTAGAAAGTAACAGGTATTTGAGTTCAACATGTAAGAAGTAGAAAGTAACAGGTATTTGAGTTCAACATGTAAGAAGTAGAAAGTACAGGTATTTGAGTTCAACATGTAAGAAGTAGAAACGTACAGGGTATTTGAGTTCAACATGTAAGAAGTAGAAAGTACAGGTATTTGAGTTCAACATGTAAGAAAGTAGAAAGTTCAGGTATTTGTTGTTCAACATGTAAGAATTAGAAAGTTCAGGTATTTGGGTTCAACATGTAAGAAGTAGAAAGTACAGGTATTTGAGTTCAACATGTAAGAAGTAGAAAGTAACAGGTATTTGAGTTCAACATGAGAGAAGTAGAAAGTACAGGTATTTGAGTTCAACATGTAAGAAGTAGAAAGTACAGGTATTTGGGTTCAACATGAGAGAAGTAGAAAGTACAGGTATTTGAGTTCACATGTAAGAAGTAGAAAGTACAGGTATTTGAGTTCAACATGTGAGAAGTAGAAAGTACAGGTATTTGAGTTCAACATGAGAGAAGTAGAAAGTACAGGTATTTGGGTTCAACATGTAAGAAGTAGAAAGTACAGGTATTTGGGTTCAACATGTAAGAAGTAGAAAGTAACAGGTATTTGGGGTTCAACATGTAAGAAGTAGAAAGTACAGGTATTTGGGTTCAACATGTAAGAAGTAGAAAGTACAGGTATTTGGTTCAACATGTAAGAAGTAGAAAGTACAGGTATTTGAGTTCAACATGAGAGAAGTAGAAAGTACAGGTATTTGTGTTCACATGTGAGAAGTAGAAAGTACAGGTATTTGAGTTCAACATGAGAGAAGTAGAAAGTACAGGTAGTTGAGTTCAACAGGTAAGAAGTAGAAAGTACAGGTATTTGAGTTCAACATGTAAGAAGTAGAAAGTACAGGTATTTGAGTTCAACATGAGAGAAGTAGAAAGTACAGGTATTTGAGTTCAACATGTAAGAAGTAGAAAGTACAGGTATTTGAGTTCAACATGAGAGAAGTAGAAAGTACAGGTATTTGAGTTCAACATGTAAGAAGTAGAAAGTACAGGTATTTGTGTTCAACATGTAAGAAGTAGAAAGTTCAGGTATTTGGGTTCAACATGTAAGAAGTAGAAAGTACAGGTATTTGAGTTCAACATGTAAGAAGTAGAAAGTACAGGTATTTGAGTTCAACATGAGAGAAGTAGAAAGTACAGGTATTTGAGTTCAACATGTAAGAAGTAGAAAGTACAGGTATTTGAGTTCAACATGAGAGAAGTAGAAAGTACAGGTATTTGAGTTCAACATGTAAGAAGTAGAAAGTACAGGTATTTGAGTTCAACATGAGAGAAGTAGAAAGTACAGGTATTTGAGTTCAACATGTGAGAAGTAGAAAGTACAGGTATTTGAGTTCACATGTAAGAAATCAAAGTAAAAAGTCGCCAGAAAAATAAGTAGTGGAGTAAAGTACTGATACCAGAAAAATGTACTTAAGTACAGTAACGAACTGTCAGGTGAACTGTAAAGGTTCATATCGTTCAAGTTCATATTTGTATTTGTTGCCTCTACTCTGCCATGTGTCCCGCGTCACATTGACTTTGCATGAAATCGTGCCGTTATTCAAAAAGGTGCTTCACTTCCGGTGTGAACGCACCTTTCAGAAGACACGTTCAAATGTCTGTTGAATGAAAAGTACCTCCTGCTGTTAAAATAATTCTGCAGTAGATCTGAACCCGCTCAGAAAACCTCCTTTTGATTCGGATTTCTGAGGATTCTTCAGCTGCATTTTAGGAACACTAGTAAAGATTTGTTGTATTGCCGAGGCAGGAGAAGAGGGAGAAGAGGGACGAAATGAAGGTGTGAAGAAGAAGATGAATCTGTGCCTCTCAACGAGTAACCTGAGCGCTTTAGAGAAGAGAGGAACGTTACTCATCAGGGAGGAGAGAGAGCAGCTGACCTGTGTGGAGAGGATCACCCCCCACCCGTCAGCAGACAACCCAATAACCTCCACACACACACACACACACACACACACACACACACACACACACACACACACGCACACACACACACACACACACTCACACACTCCCCAGGCTTCTCTATCAAGAAAAGGAATGAACGCAGGATGTTTTGCACACGTCACCCTAATGTCCTCTTTAATGATCAGGTTCAAAGTGAAGCCGTGGAAGATACTTATTTCCAGCCTCCCTGCTCTCACGTTCAGTACGAAGCCTCGCGTTAGCTTAGTACTTCAGGGAATCATCACATGGTGTTAGTATGTGGAGATGATCCTGTTGAACTAAGCCCGTAAGTATCATTGAACCAGAGAGATGCTGCCTTCAGGGTCCCACACAGAAACGGGACATCCAGTACTGCTGTCTTTACAAATAAGTAACAGGTTTTTTGTACAGCTGTGTGATTATATCAACTTGACCATCGCCTGCTGAAATAAATACACTTCTGAAAAATGAATCTAGCCTTACAAAGGATCCGATAACCACTCACGTTGAATTTAGATACGGCAAACTATTTATCAATGCAGATTGAACTGAATACTTGTAAACAACATCCAAATAGTTTTAAGGAAACTGACATGATAGGGGTAAATGAAGAGGGCTCTAATATTTCATTCTGTTCATGTATTTATGCATTTCTTCTTCATCCTTCCACCTCTACTCCCGTCTGTCAGCTCGAGGTCGAGTTACAGCGGCGTTAGATCTGTCTTTACAAATAAATAAACCTTTTGTGTTTCTGCTGTTCCTCCAGACGATGGGAGAGGTGGTGAAGGCGGTGTCGGTCGCTAAAGACAACCTGGAGACAGAGGAGATCATTCTGGAGGAGCTGACCGTCTTCCAGGTGAGATATCAATAAAGTTTTATACAGTGTCTCTCTTTAATGCAACAACATTAAGTTTGGCAGGACTGGTCAGCTCTCACAACAAGTCACTTCAGAAGAAAAACACACACCTGCAAATACATGTGTTGGCCCACTGTTACTGACACACACACACACACACACACACACACACACACACACACACACACACACACACACCACACACACCACACACACACACACACACACACACACACACACACTAAAGAATACTTATACATACACACAGCTGACTGTCTTCCAGGTGAGATATCAATAAAGGTTTTATACAGTTTCTCTCTTTAATGCAACAACCTTAAAGGTGGGGTAAGTTTGAGAAACCGGCTCGAGATACACTTGTTGTTATATTCCATGGAATGCTCTTAACATCGATAGCAATGAATATCTGAAGTGCTTTGACAACAAATCCATAAAAAATGTCATCTGTGGAAGCCGTGGCGCTGTAGAAAGCACGACCAATCATCTGAGCCGGCTAAAGTAACTGGATGGCCTACCTGCCTGTCAGCCTTCCATTGGGCAGAGACTTACCTCGTACCCTCATTGGTCATGTGCGCGTCCTGTGTGTTGGGGGAGGGGCTCTGTGAGGAAGTGGCAGATTTTTTTCGCTGTGTATTTCAAATTCTAGCGCACTCGAGCTGGTTTCTCCAAAATGACCTACCCCACAGATAGATAGATAGAGATAGATAGATGGGGATGGATGGATGGATGGATGGAGGATGGATGGATGGAGGATGGATGATGGTAGATAGATAGATGGATGAATGGATGGATGGATAGATGGATAGATAGATAGATGGATAGATGGATAGATGGAGGATAGATGGATAGCTAGATAGATGGATGGATATGGATGGATGGATGCTGGATGGCTTGATCGCTAGATGGCTGGGCTGCTCGCTAGCTGGCTAGGATCGTGGCTGGCTGGCTGGCTGGAGCTCGCTGGGCTGCTGGCTGCTGGCTGGCTCGCTGGCTAGCGCGCTCGCGGCTCGATCCTGGCTGGCTGGCTGGCTCGCTGGCTCGCTGGCTGGGCTGGCTGGCTGGCTCGCTGGCTCGCTGATGGCTGGCTGGCTCGCTGGCGACTCGCTCCTGGCTCGCTCGCTGGCTGGCTGCTGGCTCGCTGGCTCGCTCGCTGGTCGCTGCGCTGGCTTGCTGGCTGCTGGATCTGGCTCGCTGGCTCGCTCGTCGCTCGCTGCTGGCTGGCTGGCTGGCTGGCTGGCGGCTGGCTGGATGCTCGCTGGCTCGCTGGTAGCTGGCCTGGCTGGCTGGCTGGCTGGCTGGCTCGCTCGCTCGCTCGCTGGCTCGCTGGCTCGCTCGCTCGCTGGCTCGCTCGCTGGCTCGCTCGCTGGCTGCTGGCTCGCTGGCTCGCTCGCTGGCTGGCTGGCTGGCTGGCTGGCTCGCTCGCTCGCTCGCTGGCTCGCTGCTGCTGGCTCTGATAGCTCGCTCGCTGGCTCGATGGCTGGATGGCTCTCGATTGCTGGCTGGCTGCTCGCTGGCTGGCTCGCTGAGCTCGCTGGCTCTGGATGGCTGGCTGGCTGGATGGCGCTCGCTGGGCTCGCTCGAGGGCTCGCTGGCTGGATGGCTCCTGGCTCGCTGGCTCGCTCGCTGGCTGGGTGGCTGGCTCGCTCGCTGGCTCGCTGGCTGGGTGGCTGGCTGGCTCGCTGGCTCGCTGGCTCGCTGGCTCGCTCGCTCGCTGGCTCGCTGGCTGGCTGGCTGGCTGGCTGGCTCGCTCGCTGCTCGCTGGTGGCTGGCTCGCTGGCTCGCTGGCTCGCTCGTCGCTGGCTCGCTGGCTCCTGGCTCGCTGGCTCGCTGGCTCGCTCGCTCGCTGGCTGGCTGGCTCGCTCGCTCGCTCGCTCGCTGGCTGGCTGGCCGCTCGCTCGCTCGCTCGCTGGCTGGCTCGCTCGCTGGCTCGCTGGCTCGCTGGCTCGCGGCTGCTCGCTGGCTCGCTCGCTCGCTCGCTGGCTCGCTGGCTCGCTCGCTGGCTCGCTGGCTCGCTGGCTCGCTGGCTCGCTCGCTCGCTGGCTGGCTGGCTCGCTCGCTCGCTCGCTCGCTGGCTGGCTGGCTCGCTCGCTGCTCGCTGGCTGGCTCGCTCGCTGGCTCGCTGGCTGCATGGCTGCGCTGGCTCGCTCGCTGGCTCGCTCGCGCGCTCGCTGGCTCGCTGGCTCGCTCGCTGGCTCGCTGGCTCGTCGCTGGCTCGCTCGCTCGCTCGCTGGCTCGCTCGCTCGCTCGCTGGCTCGCTGGCTGGCTGGCTGCTCGCTCGCTCGCTGGCTCGCTAGCTCGCTGGCTCGCTGGCTCGCTCGCTCGCTGGCTCTGGCCTTCCCCCGGCGTCCTTTGGGGGGGCTCTGGGCCCCCGTTGGGCCCCCCTGCCTTCGCCCCTCTGCTTCGCGCCGTTTGCTGCGGCCCGTTTTGCCCTCCTGGTGCCTTTCCGAAGTGATCCCTGACGTATCGGGCTCTATCTCCTTCTCCCTGTGGTGTTCTCTCGGCCTTTGCGTCCACCTCTGCTCTCCCTGAGCTCTGTGCCCCTTTCCGGGCGGTCCCTTTAGTTTATTTCTGTAATTCACATCACCCCCCCACACACCACCCATAGCATCCCTCACGCTTGTTTTGGTTATGTTCTGCACGAGGCCTTGTAGTTTCCACTGGAACATCTTCTCTCCCTAAACAGAACAATCAGATAGCAGGGCACATGTTTCCCAGGGTCCTCTCTAATACGCTCACAGGGAACGGTAGAGATGTGGTAAAAATAGAGAATATGGAACGAGAGGAGACAGAAATAGAGGAGAACATGTGGTGGAGAGGAATTCAAAGTGTGTGGGAAAAGAATGAGATTAGGAAAGCTTTAAGGTGTAATATCTAGCATTTCCCAATTTAATAAATGCTTTAAAGTGTGAAGAAAACTAGAACTAGAAAATTAATGATCTCCCTATGGGGACCTCCAATTTGTCCCCATAAGGGAAGCCAGTCCCCACACGGATGTAGGTCCCCACAAGTATAGTAATGCTAGACCACACACACCCACACTGATTTGTTGGTTTCCATGTGTGTATGTATATAAATACACATATATAACACACAATTATATAAATATATACACACTTACACATGTCTACACATCCAATTAGCCACGAGAGGTCGTTTAGGGACAGTCTGATTCCCAATTAAGAACATTGTAAAATGCCTGCATTCAGTAAGCGTTTCACACACACACACACACACACACACACACACCCACACACACACACCACACACACACTAAAACTAAATCAACGAATTAAGGGTTTATTTCTTATTTTTCCATCCAATTAAGTAAAGGTCTTTACCCTTACTTAAGTTACTTAACCTCGGGGGAATTGGAAGGTGGGTTGCAAATGAAATGTACATGTTGTATTATTATAATTATCATCATTACCACTGAGGACACCTACCATCGTCCGTCTCCCTCTTTCTCCAAAACGCTTCCTGTAAATTGGTGCAGTTGTTGTTCCTGACGTGTGAATTCATCGAGTCCCGCCTTCTTAAACATCTTTCATGCCTTGTCTCCCTCTTTCTTCAGAGCCCGACCCCCATCCTGAGCATGGAGCTGTCCACTAGAGAGTACGTCTTCCTCTGACCTCATGTGTCTCCAACCCTCACAGAAAAACGTGTAATAGCGACGTTTGTCCACAGGGCAGAAACGTGACATGGACGCAATACGTTTCCCTCTTCATTTCTATTTCTATCGATCGCCAACATTCCCAGTGAGAGAAAACAAACATGGCGGACACCCGATTTCTTTTCAGTGGAAAATCCTAAACTGTTGAAAGTTTGGTGTTAAAAATGCTTTCTGATTACATTTCTAGTGAGAAGCTTACATTGTTCTTTCAAATCCACGTCCAGTGGATGTGTAGGATCCAAAGTTTGAAAGATATTACCGAGATTATTTGAGCCCATGATGACATTTGGAAATTAAGTTTTAAAGTGTAATATCTAACATTTCCACCTTAAAGAAGTTTAAAAAGTTGTGAAAATGTGAAGAAAATTGGGTTTAACTGAGAGTTTAGATTGAGAGGGTTATTTGTGATTATAAAACGGACAAGTCAAATCAAGCAATCTGATTGGTTCTTAGCCGTGATATAATGAGCATATACCACGGCCTGTCAGTGTGTTGCCATGTCGACCCACGTAGCGTCGACACGTTTTCTTGTAAGACTGGATTGGTGTCTCTGTGTATTCATCATATTTATTCAGAGTAGGTTTATTCAATCTTTTACAAACGTGTGTAATCTCAATTACCCCCCCCCCCCCCACAGAGGCAGCTGTATGTCTGCAGCTCACGGGGCGTGGTGCAGCTGGAGCTCCAGAGGTGTGATCTGTACGGGGGGGGCTTGCGCTGGCTGCTGCCTGGCCAGAGACCCTACTGCTCCTGGGACGGGACCACCTGCTCCAGATACTTCCCCTCCAGCAAGAAGTGAGACAGCGTTCATTAGCCAATCAAGCACTGAGCCACGAGTGCTATAAGGGACACTGATTTGTTTGGTTCCATGTGTGTATGTATATAAATACACACGTATATAAACAATTATATAAATATATACACACTTACACATGTCTAGTCGTTAGGGACAGTCTGATTCCAATTAAGAACATTGTAAAATGCCTTGCATTCATTAAGCGTTTCACACACACACACACACACACACACACACACACACACCACACACACACACACACCATGTATACATCACTTCAGGGACATTACATTGACTTACATGCATTTCCTGAGACTTATCCTTACCTGAAACCAAGTCTTCACCCTAAAATTAATGATTCCCCTCATGGGGACCTCCAAATATGTCCCCATAAGGGAGGCGAGTCCCCACACGTGACTATGTAAACAGATTTAGGTCCCCACAAGTATAGTAATGCTAGACCACACACACGCACACACACACACACACACACACACACACACACACACACACACACACTGTTGGACATGGGGGCAGTTTGGCATCTTGCAAAAGGACATATGTTGATTGAAAAAGTATTATGCATTTCTCCTGAGCTGCATACAGAGAGTAGAGCAGAGGACATTTTGTTTTCGATACGTAACAAGTGTCCTCCATGTCACTTTTAATAAACGGCATCATAATGAGAAGATATAAAAGCTTCATCAGCAATCTATTTGATTTCCCCCATGACACGATAGTTACCATACATTACATGTTTTATATGATATTGTCTGTCTTTTGTCTAATATAGTCTATTGTACAATACATTGGATATTTCAAGCTCTTACGTAAAAAGTCAAAGTCAACTTTATTGTCAATCTTTCAGTTTGTGTGAGATCGAAATACCGTTTCCCACAATCCCGAATATATATTTATATAATACGAGATATATACAATATGTACATACCTGTATATACACAATCAACAGACACATTATACATATGCACACGTTAAGACAACATTACAACAATCATATATACAAAATAACAGTCCACTTCCATCGTGTGTGTGTGTGTGTGTGTGTGTGTGTGGTGTGTGTTGTGTGTGTGGTGTGTGTGTGTGTGGTGTGTGTGTGTGGTGTGTGTGTGTGTGGTGTGTGTGTGTGTGTGTGTGTGTGTGTGGTGTGTGTGTGTGTGTGTGTGTGTGTGTGGGTGTGTGTGTCAGGCGGGCCGCAGCCCGGATGTGAACGCCCGGAGACCCCTGCGTCAGTGTCCACTCACAGAGAGACGGTGGAGGATTCACGGACTGATTTTACAGCCTGTGGTGGTGTGTGTGTGTGTGTGTGGTATGTGTTGTGCGTGTGTGTATAATGTGGTTCTCTCAGTAAAGTGTGTATTAGTCTGTGTGTGTGGTGTGTGGTGTGTGTGTGTGTGTGTGGTTGTGTGGTGTGTGTGTGTGTGTGGTGTGGTGTGTGTGGTGTGTGGTGTGTTTGTTGTGTGGTGTGTGTGTGTGTGTGTGTGTGTGTGTGTGTGTGTGTGTGTGTGTGTGGTGTAATGTGTTCTGTCTTCTGGCTGGTGTGGTGTGTGTGGTGTTGTGTGTGGTGTGGGTGTGTGGTGTGTGTGTGTGTGGTGTGTTGTGTGTGTGTGTTGTGTGTGGTGTGTGTGTCATGGTGCTGTCATACTGGGTTCTCTCATTCGTAATTCGTCCCAGTGTGTGTGTGTGTGTGTGTTGTGTGTGTGTGTGTGTGTGTGTGTGTGTGTGTGTGTGTGTGTGTGTGTGTGTGTGTGTGGTGTGTGTGTGGTGTGTGTGTGTGTGTGTGTGTGTGTGTGTTTGTGTGTGTGTGTGTGTGTGTGTGTTTGTAATGTGGTTCTCTATTAGTTATTAGTCAGTGTGTGTGTGTGTGTGTGGGTGTGTGTGTGTGTGTGTGTGTGTGGTGTGTGTGTGTGTGTGTGTGTGTGTTGGTGTGGTGTTGGTTTGTAATGTGGTTCTCTCATTAGTTATTAGTCAGTGTGTGTTCTCACAAACGCAGGATATACACAGTTAGTATTCCTTTTTTTTTCAACTACCATTATTCAAACAACTTTTTATTATCTCCTGAAAGTATCAAGCGATACTTACCGGATTTATTATGTATATATTTTACATAGCATTCTGCTCTGAAAGAAGGAGTAGGGCGCCCTCTAGAGGCTTCACGGAGTAACTGCCTCAGACAAACGGGTGGCGGGAAAATGCAGACATATGTATAAATAACGTAATAATAATTAAGATAAAAACATATATAGACAACCCAAATAAATATTGAACATTAGAAAAGACAATAAATAATAATAATAATAATAAATAAATCATATTAAAACAATGATATTGCCTTTCTGATGACTGAAACACTGAACACACCTCTGTCCTCTCTGACGCGCCTCCTCTCCAGCCTCGGCCTCCGTGGAGCTGCAGGCGGTGGTTCGGGGTGGAGGGGAACTCCTCCTTCCTGGACTGTGTTCCTCGTCGGGGCAGGCGGAGATCCGGTGGGCGGTCCAGCCGAAGAGAGCCAGACGCTGAGTCAAAACACACAGGTGAGACGTACCTTCCAGCAGACATCAGGCTGATATCTCAAAGACAATACGAGCATTCGCTGATCTCTCGTGTGGAAGGACCTGTGGGAAGGACGAGTGATGCCGCGAGTCAGCTTTCTGAAGCACTCGTGGTCAGAAATGCTTAGTTAACAATGGAGCTGAGAGATATCCCACACATTAGACATGGATTCAGGTCGTTAGTTAACTAATAACAGACAATTATACAACAAAAGTAAACTAGTGAAGTCCAACATCGCTGATGTATTAACGATACCAAGAAGAAAATGTTCAGTAATTGAATAGTTTAAGCCTTGTTTTGACCTTATAGTTAATATATGTCTAAAATGTCAACTAGTTACTGTTCACTATAGTGAAGTCCAAAACATGAACTAGTAAACTACTGAAAGCCAAACTGGCGCTCGCGGTACATGCACGCGGTACCCTGCTCCCGGTACCTGCTCACAGTATAATCCTTTAGCCCCTTATTTGTATTCTATTTGATCTTTCTTTTGTGTGAATCCTGTTTTTCACTCTGAACCTGTTGCTGCTGTAAACCCACGGGGGTAAATAAAGTTTCATCTTATCTTAAATGTGCATGTGAGGAGTCAGCCAACTTCATCATCATCTCCTCCTCCTCATGCCTTGTCTTTCTATGCTGCTGCAAACGCAAACATTTCCCAAATTGGGATCAATAAAGTACTTCTTATCTTATCTCATTATCTGTTGTTCTTCCTCCCTCCCTATCATCATCATCCTCTCATCTCCCTGCTCCTCAGCTGCTTCCTGACGGCGGCCGTTCCCTCTATCTGAGTCGAGGGTTGCTGGTCAGCGCCTGCAGTCTCTGACTCCGGCCTCTACACCTGCTCCAGCCTGGAGCGCTCCTACAGCCAGGTCCTGGCCCGGTACCAGCTCCACGTGCTGTCCAGCAGCACCCTGCAGCCAGAGAGGGCCAAGGTACTCATCCTGTACTATAGCCGCGTTCACACCGCAGGACTTTCCCTGGTACTTTAGTTCTTTAGTTTCCGTTAGTACCAATAATGCCGCGTTCACACCGCCCAGGACTACTCAGTGCCGGGAACTCTTTTGGTACTTTTTAGTCCCTGCTAGAGAGGTGGTACGAACCTGGTGACAAAAGAGTGCCAATTTCTATTCTATTTCTATTGGCTGGGCGAATTGCAAACCACGCCCCGTTAGACTCTGAATTTGTTTTGTTGGGCAGCCATTTTTTTCCTCGCTACAAAACCACATCCAACTACGAGTGGTTAAGCAGTTCTGACCACACGTACTACAACACCGGAGCGGTGGAATGATGAGGAAGTGTCGGCGCTTCTGGCAATTTACTCCGAGGACGGGATGCAGCAGCTTCTACAGAAAGCAGTTCCCAACTCCAAATGTTTTGAGCGATGTTCGCTACTTGAGCTGGGAATCGTGCACATTGCACACGGATGCCGGGTACAAATAAGAAACTCAGGCAGGACTATAAAAAATTAAAGACAATAATAAGAGTGGTAACGATTTTCTATTGTTATTATATATATATATATATATATATATATATAGTGCCACTGTTTTTTTAATACTGACACCTAACTTGCACTAAGGCGTGTCTGCTGCTATATATATTGCCACTGTTACATTGTTTTGAAACTACTTACACTTTATTTTACATTTCACACTGTTATTTAACTTCAATTTACATGCATACGACACACCTGGAACAGCATGATGCCGTTATTGTTATGTCTTGACTGTGCAATAAAACAAACAAACTGGCGAAGCTTTATTTATTTGTGTCCCACCCCACATGTGCAGAATAGAAGAATGTGAGAGCAGACAGGTGTCGGTGGTTGAATTTATCAGAAACACAAGTCTTACACACATAAACACAAGTAATTTATCATGTCATTTGTTTTAGATAAATAAGGGAAAAACACCAAACAAGGGTTGATGTCCTTTTCCAAAATCAGCCTGAGGGGGAAATATATAATTAAATACATAAAGATAAGTCCATTGTTATAATGGGGTATTTTATTTGTAAATTACCCTTATGAACCTCCATCATGTCTGAGGTCAGAAAGTAAACAAACGCCTCATACAGCGGATGGGCTTTACACCCCCTCCCCCCGTGTAGTTCTTCTTCTCTCGTTTTTTTGTTGTACTCGCCGTGAAGTGGTTTTGCGGCCTGCCAGTAAACCCAGAGAAGAAGAAGACGAATGTGACGTCAGCGTAATCGTGCCTCAGGGAAAGTACTGCGGTGTGAATGCGATTGGCACTAGCCCCCTGGCGGATTTAGTGTCGTAGGTACTTTAGTGGTACTTTAGTGCCGGCACTAAAGTACCGCAAGTCCTGCGGTGTGAAAGCGGCTAAGGAGAAGTAGAAGTACTGACTAAACTTCTTTACTCAAGTCAAAGTAAAGAGGCTTTGAAGTGTCCTTCAGTAAAAAGTACCCATAGCTAGCAGCTGCTTTAAAGAGTACCTGACCTCCCTTTATATCAATAGAACAATAATGTCATTGTTAGCTAATGAATGTTTCCATGGTGACCAACGGCAACATGACAACGTTTCATTGGTCCCTCTTCTTTAGAGAAGACCAGGAAGTGATGGATACACGGATCGTGTTCCAACCAATAGGCACGCAGTGACTCTAAGAATAATGACCACGCACCAACACACATTCAGACTAAAGGAACCAGCTGTTTGGGAAATGAGAGAAGTAGAAAGTACAGGTATTTGAGTTCAACATGAGAGAAGTAGAAAGTACAGGTATTTGGGTTCAACATGTGAGAAGTAGAAGTACAGGTATTTGGGTTCAACATGTAAGAAGTAGAAAGTACAGGTATTTGAGTTCAACATGTAAGAAGTAGAAGTACAGGTATTTGGGTTCAACATGTAAGAAGTAGAAAGTACAGGTATTTGGGTTCAACATGAGAGAAGTAGAAAGTACAGGTATTGAGTTCAACATGTAAGAAGTAGAAAGTACAGGTATTTGGGTTCAACATGTAAGAAGTAGAAAGTACAGGTATTTGGGTTCAACATGAGAGAAGTAGAAAGTACAGGTATTTGGGTTCAACATGTAAGAAGTAGAAAGTACAGGTATTTGAGTTCAACATGTAAGAAGTAGAAAGTACAGGTATTTGGGTTCAACATGTAAGAAGTAGAAAGTACAGGTATTTGGGTTCAACATGAGAGAAGTAGAAAGTACAGGTATTGAGTTCAACATGTAAGAAGTAGAAAGTACAGGTATTTGGGTTCAACATGTAAGAAGTAGAAAGTACAGGTATTTGGGTTCAACATGAGAGAAGTAGAAAGTACAGGTATTTGTGTTCAACATGTAAGAAGTAGAAAGTACAGGTATTTGGGTTCAACATGAGAGAAGTAGAAAGTACAGGTATTTGAGTTCAACATGTAAGAAGTAGAAAGTACAGGTATTTGGGTTCAACATGTAAGTAAGAAAGTACAGGTATTTGAGTTCAACATGTGAGAAGTAGAAAGTACAGGTATTTGAGTTCAACATGTAAGAAGTAGAAAGTACAGGTATTTGAGTTCAACATGTGAGAAGTAGAAAGTACAGGTATTTGGGTTCAACATGAGAGAAGTAGAAAGTACAGGTATTTGAGTTCAACATGTAAGAAGTAGAAAGTACAGGTATTGGGTTCAACATGTAAGAAGTAGAAAGTACAGGTATTTGTGTTCAACATGTGAGAAGTAGAAAGTACAGGTATTTGAGTTCAACATGAGAAGAAGTAGAAAGTACAGGTATTTGAGTTCAACATGTAAGAAGTAGAAAGTACAGGTATTTGAGTCAACATGTAGAAGTAGAAAGTACAGGTATTTGAGTTCAACATGTGAGAAGTAGAAAGTACAGGTATTTGAGTTCAACATGTAAGAAGTAGAAAGTACAGGTATTTGAGTTCAACATGTAAGAAGTAGAAAGTACAAGGTATTTGAGTTCAACATGTAAGAAGTAGAAAGTACAAGGTATTTGAGTTCAACATGTGAGAAGTAGAAAGTAAGGTATTTTGAGTTCAACATGTGAGAAGTAGAAAGTACAGGTATTTGTGTTCAACATGATAGAAGTAGCAAGTTCAGGTATTTGAGTTCAACATGTTAAGAAGTAGAAAGTAGTACAGGTATTTGTGTTCACATGTGAGAAGTAGAAAGTACAGGTATTTGAGTTCAACATGTAAGAAGTAGAAAGTACAGGTATTTGTGTTCAACATGTAAGAAGTAGAAAGTACAGGTATTTGGGTTCAACATGTGAGAAGTAGAAAGTACAGGTATTTGAGTTCAACATGTAAGAAGTAGAAAGTACAGGTATTTGGGTTCAACATGTAAGAAGTAGAAAGTACAGGTATTTGAGTTCAACATGTAAGAAGTAGAAAGTACAGGTATTTGGGTTCAACATGTAAGAAGTAGAAAGTACAGGTATTTCTGTTCAACATGTAAGAAGTAGAAAGTACAGGTATTTGAGTTCAACATGTAAGAAGTAGAAAGTACAGGTATTTGTGTTCAACATGTAAGAAGTAGAAAGTACAGGTATTTGAGTTCAACATGTAAGAAGTAGAAAGTACAGGTATTTGGGTTCAACATGTGAGAAGTAGAAAGTACAGGTATTTGAGTTCAACATGTGAGAAGTAGAAAGTACAGGTATTTGAGTTCAACATGTAAGAAGTAGAAAGTACAGGTATTTGGGTTCAACATGTGAGAAGTAGAAAGTACAGGTATTTGAGTTCAACATGTAAGAAGTAGAAAGTACAGGTATTTGGGTTCAACATGTAAGAAGTAGAAAGTACAGGTATTTGAGTTCAACATGTAAGAAGTAGAAAGTACAGGTATTTGGGTTCAACATGTAAGAAGTAGAAAGTACAGGTATTTCTGTTCAACATGTAAGAAGTAGAAAGTACAGGTATTTGAGTTCAACATGTAAGAAGTAGAAAGTACAGGTATTTGTGTTCAACATGTAAGAAGTAGAAAGTACAGGTATTTGAGTTCAACATGTAAGAAGTAGAAAGTACAGGTATTTGGGTTCAACATGTGAGAAGTAGAAAGTACAGGTATTTGAGTTCAACATGTGAGAAGTAGAAAGTACAGGTATTTGAGTTCAACATCTAAGAAGTAGAAAGTACAGGTATTTGAGTTCAACATGTAAAAAGTAGAAAGTACAGGTATTTGAGTTCAACATAAGAAGTAGAAAGTACAGGATTATGAGTTCAACATGTAAGAAGTAGAAATTACAGGTATTGTGTTTCAAATGTGAGAAGTAGAAAGTACAGGTATTTGTGTTCAACATATTGATAAGTAGAAAGTACAGTTATTTGGATCAACATGTAAGAGAAGTAGAAGTACAGGTATTTGAGTTCAACATGTGAGACGTAGAACGTTCAGGTATTATTAAGTTCACATGTAAGACGTAAGAAAGTACCAGGTATTTGGGTTCAAACATGTGAGGAAGTAGAAAGTACAGGTATTGAGTTCAACATGTGAGAAGTAGAAAGTACAGGTATTTGAGTTCAACATGTAAGAAGTAGAAAGTACAGGTATTTGAGTTCAACATGTACAGAAGTCAAAGTAAAAAGTCGTCCGGAAAATAAGTAGTGGAGTAAAGTACTGATACCAGAAGAATGTACTTAAGTACAGCAACGAAGTATTTGTACTCCACTACTTCCCACCTCTGGGTGCAGTGACTCTGATACAGAAACATCAAAGACATGTTTTTATATATTTGCATATATCTGAGACCCATAATATATGCCGACAAATAGCATGATAGGAGATCTCCAAGTACAGTAACTAAGTATTTGTTCTCCACCTCTTCTGCAGACAACGACCCACTTCCAGCAGAACCTCAGCCCCAACCAGCCAGGCAGCGTCCCAATCGGCAGGGGTTCCTGGGGTCCTCTGAAAACTACAAGGAGCTGCATACCAACAGTCTGAGCATGGACGAGTACTGCGAGCAGCTCTGGTACCGGGAGAAACGCCGGCAGCAGAAACTCAGAGCGCTGAAGCTGAAGCAGGAGAGCAGGAAGGCCCGGGTGAGGAGGCACAACCCCCCCGAGGGGCCTCTCTAGAGCCCTGAAGGACAGAGACACTGCTCAGGGACAACAGGTCTAAAAGAGGAATATACCTGGATGTAAATACCTGGAACTAAAAGTATTTTGCGCTGTTCCAGTAGCTTTGGAGGGGACTGTGTCGTTAAATCCGTTTTGGAATAAAGAAGGGATGATTTCTGTATTTCTGTAACTTTTTATACAACCAGTGAAATAGCTGAGATGAAGGCCCTGTCCAAACCGCCCCCTACACTCTATCCAACAGAGAGTCTGACTTCACCTGCTTGCTCCACCTGACCGACTCAATGCTGTGTGGTATGTTACCCTCGTATTGTTTTTAAGGATCATGTACCCGTGTTGAGTCGAGAAAAACGTTTTATTATTGTTTTGTGTTTTTCAAGAGATGCTGAGGTTTCATATGAGCATCTCTGGACAAAGAATAACAAAAAAGAAAACTCCCAAAATCTTTAACGGCGTTGTTTTTCTAAACTAAACTTGAGTATATGATCCTAAGTTTGAAAACAATACGAGGTAACCATGACGTTGTTAACATCTGTAGTCGATATGAAATCTTGTTGTGCAGTTTATCAGTACATGTTTGAACGTTTGTAACACTTTATTACACAGTGTGTAGGGGCGGTTTGGAACTGGGCCTAAAATGTGCAAAACTAACAAGCTAGATCCGGTATTAGGTCCTCACTCAGAAACATGTAAACTATATATATGACAGAAGACTAAAGTTTGCCCTTTGTTAACAATGTATTTTATGGTTGGTTCTTAATCGTATACATGTATTGATTTATATGGACTTCAGTGGAGACGAGACACACACATTAAATGGACATTATAATGTTAAGCTTATTAATAACTCTGCTTGTAACTAATATTATTGTAACATATATTCACAGTATATTAAAGAACTCTATTTTGATAGTTTTTTCTTCTTTGTAAGTTTTGAATTTGAGTACATTTTGACATAAACGTGTGTGTTTTTCATTAGCAGGATTACAGCAGTTTTGGACGAAAGAAGCTTTGAGATCAATACATGGTACATTGTGTTTCCCTGTATGTGAATAAGCCACAACATGTTGTACAAATAAAAACATCGAAACATTCAAAGGTTTTATTAATGATTGTGCAATATAAAGTTTTGGTTTATTTAGCTAAGATCTTACGATTATAACTAAGTAACCAGTACAGAAGCTTTACATAGAAATGAATGGATGTTTACGTACAGTGATGTAGATCTGGATGAATGATGTGAAAATATAATCAAGTGTTGAATCAGACTTTAGTTCCACCTGGAGTGAATCCACCAGCTACCCTGCAGTCTACAAAAGTACTTCAGACTAGCTGCACTGCACCTTCACCAGCTACCCTGCAGTCTAACAAAGTACTTCAGACTAGCTGCACCTCCACCAGCTACCCTGCAGTCTACAAAGTACTTCAGACTAGCTGCACCTTCACCAGCTACCCTGCAGTCCACAAAGTACTTCAGACTAGCTGCACCTTCCCCAGCTACCCTGCAGTCTACAAAGTACTTCAGACTAGCTGCACCTCCACCAGCTACCCCTGCAGTCTACAAAGTACTTCAGACTAGCTGCACCTTCACCAGCTTTGAGAACACTTTCATGATCAATCATTATAAAACATATCATATATTTATCTGAAATGGACCAATCTGCACAACGACTACTTTCACTATATTTTGATGAGAATACTTTTCTACTTTCACTTGAGGAACTTTTGAATGCAGGACTTTCACTGTAAAGAGTATTCCTACACTCTGGTACTTCTACTTTGACACAAGTACAAGATCTGAGTACTTCTACTTTTACTCAAGTACAAGATCTGAGTACTTCTACTTTTACTGAAGTACACAATCTTCATATTCTTAATAATACTTCTTAATATTAAGAAGTATTATTATTATTACAATTTGTATTATTGTTCTTATTAGCATTATATTATTCTTATTAGTATACTTAATTATCGTTTTAATAATACTTATTATTATTATTATTTTTATTATTGACATATTCACTGCCCCCTCCAGCAGGGGGCAGTGAAGTGCTTACAGCCCCCTCCAGCAGGGGGCAGTGAAGTGCTTACAGCGCACCAACACAAACACCAACGAAGAAGACGTCAACGGATAATGGTTTGGAACCTCACTGATGGAAACGCGCTTCATGGAAACAAGTCGAGATATTTAATTCCCTCTAGCGAGAAGGTAAATGTCTACTCACTTTAGCTAGTAAATGCTGAATCTAAATTGTGGTAAGTGAACCACGTGACTTCCCCGCCGCTGCTTTCAGTTTAGCTCTCGTTGTTGCTTAGCTACAGTTAGCTAGCGATGCTAACTTGCATTTTCATTGAGTGTTGGAGTTTTTGTTCAATGAGGTTAATGTTAATAAGAATGCATCAAATACAGAGAGGAAGAAGTACTCAGATCTTATACTTCAGTTTAAAGTACTCAGATCTTATACTTCAGTTAAAGTACTCAGATCTTATACGTCAGTTAAAGTACTCCAGATCTTATACTTCAGTTAAAGTACTCAGATCTTATACTTCAGTTAAGTAATCAGATCTAACTTCAGTTAAAGTACTTAGATCCTTATACTTCAGTTAAAGTAGAAGTACTCAGATCTTATACTTCAGTAGTAGAAGTGCTCAGATCTTATACTTCAGTTAAAGTACTCAGAATCTTATACTTCAGTTAAAGTAGAAGTACTCAGATCTTATACTTCAGTTAAAGTACTCAGATCTTATACTTCAGTTAAAGTAGAAGTACTCAGATCTTATACTTTAGTTAAAGTAGAAGTACTCAGATCTTATACTTCCAGTTAAAGTGGAAGTGCTCAGATCTTGTACTTGAGTAAAAGTAGAAGTACTCAGGTCTTGTACTTGAGTAAAAGTAGAAGTACTCAGATCTTATACTTTAGTTAAAGTGGAAGTGCTCAGATCTTAGTACTTGAGTAAAGTAGAAGTTACTCAGGTCTTGTACTTGAGTAAAGTAGAAGTACTCAGATCTTATACTTTAGTTAAAGTAGAAGTACTCAGATCTTATACTTCAGTAGTAGAAAGTGCTCAGATCTTATACTTCAGTTAAAGTAGAAGTACTCAGATCGTATACTTCAGTTAAAGTAGAAGTGCTCAGATCTTGTACTTCAGTTAAAGTAGAACTGCTCAGATCTTGTACTTCAGTAAAAAAGAAGTACTCAGATCTTGTGATTGAGTAACAGTGGAAGTACTCAGATCTTATACTAAAGTTAAAGTTGAAGTACTCAGATCTTATACTTTAGTTAAAGTAGAAGTACTCAGATCTTATACTTCAGTAGTAGAAGTGCTCAGATCTTATACTTTAGTTAAAGTAGAAGTACTCAGATCTTGTACTTCAGTAAAAAGAGAAGTACTCAGATCTTGTGATTGAGTAACAGTAGAAGTGCAATAAAAGTCCTGCATTTAAAATGTTACTCAAGTAAAAGTATTAGTAGAAGTACACAGTAGCATAACATGGAAATACTCAAGTAAAGTACAAGTACCTCAGAAGTGTACTTACGTCCAGTACCTGAGTAGATGTACTTAGTTACTTCCCACCTCTGCCAGTCACTGGGACGTTGTGGTGAGATAACAGAACACAGTCATCACATCACACGTCACTTGTTAGACGCTTTTATCCAAGCGACTCACACACTCAACACTGAGGGCGATCCCCTCAGGAGCCCTTTGGGGTGAAGGGTCTCAGGGACACAACGACATGCTGACTGCAGTTGGGGTTTGAACCTGATCCCAACACCAAGGCACTACCCACTGCGCCACACGCCTCCCTAGTTATCATCACGTCTCCTCAGCATTTGTTAAATAGTTTGTGTTTCTGCTACAGAGTTATGCTATGCTAGGTTGTGGTCGCCAGCTAACTTCAACTGTGGAAATGAAATGCTTGTGTTGTGTGTGTGTGTGTGTGTGTGTGTGTGTGTGTGTGTGTGTGTGTCCCCGTGGTCCTCCTGGTAGGATTATAGTGGACTGTATCGAGGAAGGAATCAACATGGCTGCTCCAACGTTACAACAGCCCAGTTTCCTGCTGGTGAGTCACTTCATTGGTCAATATGTTTTGTTGTCATATACACACAGGGGTTAGCTTGGGATTTGATATGTGGGGGGGCTCTGTTGGGGGGGCTCTGTGTGGGGGGGGCTCTGTGTGTGGGGGGGCTTCTGTTGTGGAGGTGCGAGGGGGGGGGCGGAGGTCGAGGATCTCATCATGTGACCTTAAGGGATATACACGGTGGCCCGAAAGCCACTGCTCCATCGTCCGTATCAAATGCACACACTTGCCTCCGAATGGCACGATAAACAATAGAAAGTACTACAAATAAACTGGATTTCATTTACATCTTAAAGTATTAATATATATACAAAAAAGGTTTACAAATTGCTTTTTTTAAATCAACACTGCTCTGCACACTTGCTATAGAACATTTGTGTGGAAATCTCAAGTCATTAGTCGGGCTGGCGTGAGTATCTCACTGTGAACGATCTGATCGCCACATTCTGTTGGGACCGGTCGTAGCTCAGCTTTATGCAGACGCACATCGTGCTGTACACGGCCGGCTTTTGGCATAGGCGCCAGATCTGGGGGGGGGAAACATTTTTGACTGTTTGCGCTCATCCTAATTGTCGGATATAACAACATTCATAATGAAGTAAAGGTAACGCCCTTTTCACCCCGGTTACACGTTCCATCTGCCCCGCACGATGCGCGCTGGAAGGGGTGACAGTGGGGGGGGTTGGCTCATCAGGCGCCCGCAGCCAAAGTGGGCGTGCGAGCGAGCAAGAGAGATACATGCAATTTATGTAAACACATATTTCCAAAGCACTCCTTTATGATTATTAGGACAAACAGGTTTGAGATCATTTCAAAGTATACTTTATAACCAAACATATCATTTCAAACGTGACGGAAACAAAGATATGCATAAATAAATGTTAAAATGTCGCCGAGGGCAGCAACTAGTTTGGAACCGGCCCTGATGGAAACGGCTCCGTGTTACAAGACGGGTCGGGGGTTTGGCGGCACCGCTGCAGACTCTCTGCACACGCGCGCACACACACACACACACACACACCGCTGCAGACTCTCTACACACACACACACACACACACACACCACACACACACTTACATATTAAGAAACTATACACACAATCACACATGTAAGAACCAGCGTATCAGAAAAAGGGAAAATAGAAACTGAATTCCTGTCCCAGAATAGAAGTGCATGATGAATCTAAAACTAGATTGTAGAAAACAGCAGGGTGGGGTTGTATGCATAAGAACACAGATATGGGTACGCGTGTAAACTAATGCTGATTTATTAACATCAAACGGCTTCAAATATATGAACACGTGTTGCTTTTTGCAACACATCTTCAACCTAGTAAATAGCTTATAAGCAACCGAAGCCACTCGTACATGACAACAAGTGTTTTTCCCTTTTGAAGCGTTGTGCTATTGAACGTCCCACATGAGAATCGGTCTGAGGGCTGTAAAGTGGTTGCTGTGCTGTGGGACCCAGATGAGACCTTCAGTCTGCGTGGGACATCAGACTGAAATCTCTCAAGGTGCTCAATGAATGTCTCCCGATGTCTCTCCAGGCTAATCTGAGAAACGACTCGACCACCAAGCCTCTCCTCCACCGGTGCAGGATCTGGTGAAAGTCATCGATGATTATCCTGCCAAGGTACAGAGAACCCCCCCCCCTTTCTGCTTCACCGGCAGGGTGGAGACCACACTCCCAGTGACCAGCCTCCAGAGGCCGCGGTCGCTCCTCACCGTGACACGTGTAAACAGTCCGGACCTGAAGTTATAGCTTAACGATGTTTAATAACCCAAATAAACAAACGATAAATTTAACGAGGAGCTTAACGATAAAATGAAAACTGCTAAAAGTCATACCAATACATAAATCTGGAGATAAACATGTACTGTCAAACTAAAGACCAATTTCATTGCTCTCACAGTTTTCTAAAATACTGGAAAAAATCTACTGTACAAGACTAAATGACTTCATCACCAAACATAACATACTCTATGAACAACAATATGGGTTCAGAGCAAACAGAACTACATCATTTGCAGTTATAGAATTTATGGAACACATTACTAAGGCAATAGAAAAGAAAGAATAATGCAATAGGGATATTTCTGGACCTTAAAAAAAGCATTTGACAACGGTTTGACCATGAATTATTAATTAAAAACTACAGAGATATGGCATTAGAGAGGGTGTTGCAATTATCATGCTATCCAGCTACCTTCATAACAGGAACAGTACGGTTGAACTACAAAGCCATAAATCACAACTACTGCAGGTTACATGTGGGGTGCCTCAGGGCTCAGTCCTGGGGCCATTACTATTTATTCTGTA
>JAMFTG010002745.1:0-25265 GCA_023974075.1 Chaenocephalus aceratus
TCCTGAGGCGTCCAGGAGCGACGCTTGGTCAGGGTCCCGTGGCGTCCAGCATCGATGCTTGGTCAGGGTCCCGTGGCGTCCAGCATCGATGCTTGGTCAGGGTCCCGTGGGGTCCAGGATCGCACTTTAATCGCACTTATTTTTGCACAGCGGAACGTTTCTCACTGGATGAGTTTCAGGCATACCGATTATACTGGGTAGCATAAATGGCCTTTTTTGGGCCGTTTTCCCATTGGGATACCCAGCTAGTGGGACACCATATTAGGTAATGGGATAACCTCGATAATTTGGTGTCCATTGGCAGTGTAAGACACAGGGAGTGGGATGCTGACACGGTGGATGCGTGTATCGGACCCTAGGTGGCGCCATAGTCATGGGGGGGGGACAAGGGGGTGTCCACAGATCAATATGGCATCCCACTTCCCATGTAGGGAGTCATGGGGGGGGGCAACTGGGTGTCCACAGATCAATATGGCATTCCCACTTCCCATGTAGGGGTGTCCACAGGTCAATATGGCATCCCACTTCCCGTGGGTGGGGTGTCCATACATCAATATGGCATCCCACTTCCCATGTAGGGGTCATGGGGGGGGGCAAGGTGGTGTCCACAGATCAATATGGCATCCCACTTCCCATGTAGGGGTGTCCACAGATCAATATGGCATCCCACTTCCCATGTAGGGGTGTCCACAGGTCAATATGGCATCCCACTTCCCATGTAGGGGTGTCCACAGGTCAATATGGAATTCCACTTCCCGTGGGGGGGGGGGTGTGTCCATACATCAATATGGCATCCCACTTCCCATGTAGGGGTGTCCACAGATCAATATGGCATCCCACTTCCCATGTAGGGGTGTCCACAGATCAATATGGCATCCCACTTCCCATGTAGGGGTGTCCACAGGTCAATATGGAATTCCACTACCCGTGGGGGGGGGGGGTCCATAGATCAATATGGCATCCCACTTCCCATGTAGGGAAATGTTTATTCAATTAAATTTCAAACTTTCTCACAAAATCCTCCCATAAGCTAAGGGTCTGACAGGCGGAGGGGGGGGGGCGTCGAAAATGAATTTTTTTTAAAGAATGTTGTTATGGTGCTCCGAAACCTTGAGAGTGTGTTGGTTAACGTGTGTGGAACCCGCTTGCAACATTTGGGGACCCTGCGACCTTCGACAAGGTCAAAACCGAGGTCAGAGGTCACGTTTTCATGCTGTACGGTGCCCTTTATGGCACAAAGGAAGGTCCGACCGCTTTGAGCTTGCTCTCATTAGAACCGGCTCGAAAAGTACATGCAGATTGATACCTCTGCTGCTCCTAATGTCAAAGGTTACGGCTTGAAATGTAACAAAGCTCCAAAGGTCAAAGGTCACGCTTTCATGCCGTACGGTGCCTTTTATAGCACAAAGGAAGGTCCGACCGCTTTGAGCTTGATGTCATTTTAACCGTCTCGGAGAGCAGATGCAGAAGGATGCCTCTGGTGCAACTAAATGTTAAAGGTTACAGCTTAGAATGTACCAAAACCTTCCGTTAAGGCCTTTTGAGAAGCCGCAGTGCTCCGTGAGTGTTTAAAGTACTTTGAAAAGGGCTAAAGAGATAATCTTTTCACAGGGGGCCTCCAAATAGGGCCCAGATCAGGAATCTGAAATATGGGAACCCTAGCCCACCCAGAACTTTTGTTCAATCAAATGCCATCATGCATTACTGCCATTGACGTCTGACTGCCCTAGCTCCGCCCCCTGAGGTCCTAGAGACTCACGGAGGGTACCATTGGATGCGGAATAATTAAAGGTGGGGAATAGCCATTGAGCCCGAACCGATCAGACGTTGTTATCAAAAGATACGACTTAGTAGCACTTTTGGACAAATTAGCTTTTCATTGGAATAATATTGATATAAAATCAAGCATTTGAGTGACGCAATTGATATTCACAGCAAATGTTCCCCGATATATGTAGTACACTGGTGTATAATTTCAGGGATCCAGCTGCTACCGTTCGCTCCTATAAGATATTTTTAATTAAAAAAACGTGAAATCCTAAAAGAGATATAAATAGATAATTATTTCACAGGGCCCAAAAAGGGCCTAAATAGGGCCCCGATCAGGGATCTGAAGTATGGGAACCCTAGAACACCCAGAACTTTTTTTCAATAAAATGTCAAACTTTCTCACAAAATCCTGATTTACTCGTAGAGTCAGACAGGGTTTTGCTGGAGAAGAATGAGCAAATTGAAAAAAATTCAAAAAATGTGCTTGGCGCTCGGAACCTTTGAGAGTGTGTTGTTGCACTTGTGTGGAACCTGCTTGCAAAATGTGGGGACCCTGCGACCATGTACACAGTACTAAGAGCCATTTCATTTTATTCCCCTCCCCCACCACAAGGCTGGAAGATTCTAAGCAGTGCAGTTGCAGTGATATCAGCGTTGCTCATTGGTGCGGATGGTCGCGAGTTCGAATCCATGCTATGGCATGCATGCAACATTTTTTATATTTAGTCAAGAGATAATTATATGTGGAAAGTTGTCTTCTCAGACTCTCCATATTTGAAGTTGATTATTGTATAGTTAGTGTTATAGTATTTTAGGGTAGTTAGTATTTATTCATTTTGTAACTATTAAATGTAAAACATACGTTTTTCACATGTTGGCAGTACTTCCATTCGCTTCGTCTTGGTCTGTAGATGTGATTTGATGTGTCGTTTATACATTTTGATGGCGGAAAAGATATGAAAATGTCCCGTTGATATACATACTGAGAAATATATCCATATATAGGAGACTTTTTTCCCTGTAATCTCTAAGCGGCCCTGTGTCGTACTGAGATAAACGTTAGTCTTTGCTGTCGGGGACCTGGGTACGATACCGCCTGAGACCTTTTAATGGAAATGTGAAAATTATTTAAAATTAGTTGAATTGAGAGAGGGATACTTTTAAAATAATTATTATAGGTTTAGTTATTATGGAATTATTAAATATAAAACAATTGTGTTGAATTAAGAGAGGGATAATGGGTTACATTATAATGTATGTCAGGGTGAATGTGTGAAATACTAATATTATGCTAACCGCTAGTCGCTAAGCTAACGGCAGCCATTTCAATGTATTTTTCCATTGAAAATGCTAACCGCTAGCAGCAAAGCTAGCATCACAGCCACTGGTCCGTTTGCGGATACTTTGCACACGTTTTTCACACGCTAGAAGTCTGGGAGTACTTCGGTTAGCTTCGTCTTGATCTGTAGATGTCATTCGATGCATCGTTTGTCCATTTTGATGGTGTAAAAGACTACTGTCTGCACGAAATCGGAAAAACCGGAAGTCGGTTTTTGAAAGGACTCAGAAGAAAAACGGCTGCCTCACTTCATGGAGGAATGTCTCCCCGCTCCATGTGCACTCTGGCCCCGGTACATGTGTTGCCTGGAGACCCCCCAGTATGGTTCTTCAAAAACTTTACGTTTTTGAACTGGTCTCTGGAGGAATGTGAGGAAAGTGGAGTTGTCAGGGGACTCTACCCGCATATGAGGTACTATTTTCGGATACATTTAATCCATTTTCACCCTTCCTCTGGTTCTTCCAAAAGTTAACATGCTTTTTCGGACTCTGGAGGAATGTAAGGGGAGTTGTCAGGGGACTCTACCCGCATATGAGGCACTATTTTCGGATACATTTTTTCCATTTTCACCCCTTTTCTATGGTTCTTCCAAAAGTTGACTTAGACTTTTTCCGACTCTGGAGGAATGTAAGGGGAGTTGTCAGGGACTCTACCCGCCTTACGGGACACTATTTTCGGATACTTTTTCTCCATTTTCACCCCTTTTCTATGGATCTCAAAAAAAGTTAACTCAGACTTTATTAAATTATTTTTTTATATATGACTTATTTTTTAAATATAGTGGGGATAGTGGAATTAACTAGTACCCAGTACTGGGAGGGACTGACTTTGATTGCAGATATAGCAATATTTGAATACAAAAAAAAGTGCACCACAATATATATAGTATAATATATTATAATAATTCTATTTTGACTACCAGTTTCGGGTGGGTTTTGAACCCAGGACCTACCGGACCGAAGACCAGTGCTTATCTCAATGCCCCACAAGTGGCGCTGAGAGTTTATGGATTCGTCATGTGAGGGATAATGCTAACCATAATCCAGTTTATGGATTCGTCAATAGAGTAACGAGACATTTAGTTTGTTTTCCACCAGTAAAATGTACAAACGACACATCAATTCACATCTACAGATGAAAACGAAGCGAATGGACGTACTGCCAGACTCATAGTGTGTATAAATCGAGACGTGAGATCTCTCTCCCCTGCTCTCTCCGTTTCTCAACAGTGACGTCACTTTCAGCTTCACTCTAACAATTTCAATGAGCAAAATACATTTCCCTTTGTTTTCCCCCATCAAAATGGACAAACGATGCCTCAAATGACATCTACAGATCAAGACGAAGCGAATGGACATACTCCATAGACTCCTAGCATGTCGAGTTTTTCTGTTTGAGCACTATTTATATTTCTGGTTAGCCCAGAAATGTTGTGAGTGATCTCACGTCTCAATTTCCACACACTAGGAGTCTGCGAGTAATTCCATTCGCTTCGTCTTCATCTGTAGATGTGATTTGATGTGTCGTTTGTACATTTTGATGGTGGAAAATACAGGGAAATGTGCCGTTCAGAATGTTTATAATAGACAACACAGCTATAAGCTTGAGGCGATCCATGTCGCTACACGGGTGACACGGCTTCGAAACTCCTGTCAGACTCTCCATATTATATAGCAGAACAAATACATTTATACAAAAACATTTAAGAAACATTATAAGAACAATCATTGGGAACATTTAAAAACATTATACACATTAATTTCATCATATTAATCATATTAATCATATATCACACAATGGTGTGATGTGAAAAGCCATTGCTACGTTTTAAAACTTGTAAACACGCGTTCAGGAGTCTGAAAGTGGTTTCATTAGATTCGTATTGATTTGTAGATGTGATTTGATGTGTTTTTTTGTCAATTTTGATCGCCAAAACGATAGAGAAATGTCTTTTTACTTTATAGTGGAGTCTATATATGATACTTTTGTTCAATAAGCTTTTAGCGCCATTTGTGGGGCAATGGAATGAGACTCGCTCCTTGGTGAGAGAGTGGGGTACGAATCCCGCCCTTGGCATCAAATCTTGAGTTCCTTGAATTCATTATTATATGTGACCCAATATAATAATAAATAATAATAATAATAAAATAATAAATAAATAATAATAAAAAAAATATTATTATTATTTTGGAATTATTAATAATATTAATTCCCTACATGGGAAGTGGGATGCCATATTGATCTGTGGACACCCGCTTGCCCCCCCCATGACTCCCTACACGGGAAGTGGGATGCCATATTGATCTGTGGACACCCCCTTGCCCCCCCCATGACTCCCTACATGGGAAGTGGGATGCCATATTGATCTGTGGACACCCCTACATGGGGAGTGGGATGCCATATTGACCTGTGGACACCCCTACACCAGGGTCACCGTTAGCCGGTAATTACCGGTTTTTAGCTGGTAAAATTTATTAAAAACCGGTAAATTCAAAACATGCCGGTCAATGCCTGGTAATGCCTGGTAATAATTAGGGAGGCTCCGATCGATCGGCCACCGGTCATTATCGGCCGATATTCACTCTTAATAGTTTGATCGGTGCTCTCTATAAAGGCCGATCAGGAGAGCTGGATCTGATCGATATGGACATAAACGCGAGTGAAGTGTAACCGGACGCGAGAGAGAGATCAGATCAGCTGCTGCCTGCTGAGTCAGACCGAGACACGCAGCTCTGCATAATCACCTGAAGCCCCGCCCTCTGTTTAGCGAGCTGCAGGAGCTGCTTGAGAAACTGACGTGCTGTCAGGAGAGAGAGGGAGGGAGAGAGGAAAAGAGAGGATCCGTTTCTCCCGTGTTATTATTCAAATGTAATGTAAACTTTTGAATAATGTACGTTATCTACTACAAGTAGTTTTTTTGAACGTAATAATTATGTTGTTTGTTGTTTGTGGAATAATTAATTGAAAAATGAATCTGAATTTTTAGATCTGTTACGATTATAAACTGAAGCAATATAAAAATGAGCCCCGTGAACTGAGTTTTAAACTGAAGCATATCTGCTCATAGTCCGGTAATTACCTGCTAATGGAAACTCTGCTACACAACTCTTATTATTATTATTGAAATATGACCGGTAAGTTTCAAATTTGTCCGGTAAAATAAGTTCTGCCCGGACATTTGACCGGCGAGAAAAAATCCTAGCGGAAACCCTGCCCTACACGGGAAGTGGGATGCCATATTGATCTGTGGACACCGCCTTGCCCCCCCCCATGACTCCCTACACGGGGAGTGGGATGCCATATTGATCTGTGGACACCCCCTTGCCCCTCCCCATTACTCCCTACACGGGGAGTGGGATGCCATATTGATCTGTGGACACCCCTACATGGGGAGTGGGATGCCATATTGACCTGTGGACACCCCTACATGGGAAGTGGCATGCCATATTGATCTGTGGACACCCCCTTGCCCCTCCCCATTACTCCCTACACGGGGAGTGGGATGCCATATTGATCTGTGGACACCCCTACATGGGGAGTGGGATGCCATATTGACCTGTGGACACCCCTACATGGGAAGTGGGATGGCATATTGATGTATGGACACCCCTTGCCCCCCCATGACTCCCTACACAGGGAGTGGGATGCCATATTGATCTGTGGACACCCCTACATGGGAAGTGGGATGCCATATTGATCTGTGAACACCCCTTCATGTGGAGTGGGATGGCATATTGATGTATGGACACCTCTTGCCCCCCCCATGACTCCCTACACGGGGAGTGGGATGCCATATTGATCTGTGGACACCCCTACATGGGGAGTGGGATGCCATATTGACCTGTGGACACCGTCGAGGGCTCCCCCTGGTGGTCGGAGAGGGTACAGGGTCCCAATGGGTAGTATATCGTTAATTGGACCCTACGTGGGGGGGGGGTGGCTGGGGGGCGGGGCTTGGTATTTTCCAGAATCCCGCGCACACCCCCGAGATCCCCGGCGGGTCCCGCTATTTTACAAACGTCGGGGGGGCGAGACAACGGGGGTCTTACGGCGGGTTGTCCCACTCCCTGTGTATTACTCTGTAAGCGGGCTCCCATATAAGTCCCAAGTAGGCTACTTTTGGAGCACCAACTAACGTTCATGACTTCAGCATGGGACTTCAAACAACAACAAACCACGGTGAACAATAGTCAAACATGAACGAACAAGCTGATGAGACCGCTTTGGTCGGCCCCGTGGATGGGACATTTTGTTTTAAAAAACGGACGGATGGAAGCGTCGACAAGAGCACGGTTGTGTGCTCGACATTAGGGCTCGACATTAAGGACTGCCCGATGGCCCGGGGCCATCTAGTATTTAGCTCGGGCAATGAAGCCTCACCTGCTGGTTGCCCAATCTATTATGCCAGTATCATACAGCTCGCGGATCCAGTAATGAGTGACCCGACAGTAAAACTAAACATATCTGCTGATCTCTCTCCCGTCAGATTAGACTTCACTCGCGTTTATGTCCATATCGATCAGATCCAGCTAGTTCTAGCTAATGATAAGACTACCTGCTTATTAAAAGACAACTACACAATAAGTGTCGCTATGCAACTGGATGAGGCCACAAAGTATAGCACAGCATTATGCATTTGTTTACATGCCCACCGGAACCCCCGAGGCATTACCAACAGATCAACGCACAATCAACCCATACAGGACATCTCTTTCTCCACATTAAGTGTTAGACATTAGAGTTGACTATTCTTGTCTGTCACATACTCTTCTTGTCTGTCACATAAGTGGCGCAACTGAAGCGGTATTGCTCTAAAGGGAAATTATTTTGACCGAAGAGATGTAGATTTGCCGGCTAACGGGAACTCTGACGTGTGCTTCGTGGATGCGCTCGGCTCCTCTCGACTGCTGCTCGGGTCTGCTCGGTCAGCTTCCGGATGAGGAGGCATTCGTTCGACCAACTTACAGTAGTTAACATTACAAACATTTTTAACAGTGGCCATAATAGTGTAAATAATGTGTGTGTTAGCAGTTATAACTGAATGTAATGTTTTCTACTTTTTTCCATCTGATGAAGGCATTTGTCTTCATCAGATGGAAAGTGTTTTGACCAACAACTTAAGTATTTCTTATAGCTATGCAGGGCATGCAAGCGAGCAAACACAAACAAGAACAAACAAACAAGTGAAATGAAGAATAAAATTGAAATTGTACAATATAATATTGTGGTGGTTCATCTTATAATTCAGTCTAGAGAATGCACCAGACAGCATCTAAGACCTGCAAAAATCAAAATGTTCTAGGGGGACGGAGGCCCCCCAAACCCTTCGTGCCATTTCGTCCGCGTGCATTTTTCAGGGCAATCTCTATTGGGCTCAGGGCCATCTGTAAATTAGCTTAGATGGCTCACAATGTCATGCACTTGGACAGTAGACCACTTGGAGTAAAATCCATGTGAAAATTGCTTCTCACTGTTCTCAGGTCAAATATGTATATTTGATTAAAAATGCGATTAATTTCGATTAATTAATTACAAAGCCTCTAATTAATCAGATTAATTTTTTTAATCGAGTCCCGGCTCTATTTTAATTATTTGTATTTTTATCATTGCACTTGTGTTTTAACTGCACTTACACTTCTATGCATGGCTTACTAATATAACTGGAATCACTTTTAAATTGGCCATTTTAGATCCCCCTATCATTTAGGGTGTTTTATGGATTCCATTGACACACACACACACACACACACACACACACACACACACACACACACACACACACACACACACACACACACACACACACACACACACACACACACACACACACACACACACACACACACACACACACACACACACACACACACACACACACACACACACACACACACACACACACACACACACACACACACACACACACACACACACACACACACACACACACACACACACACAGGGAGATCTGCTTTTTAACATACTCTGCCGCCGTTCCGTGGTCCGGCTCCGCTCTGCACTTTTTAACCATTAATCTGAAACGGTCTTGTCCTCACAGAGCTTTTATGTTGCTTTTAAAAGGGTTTTTATAAGGTTTATGTTTACGGAGGTTTTTAATGTTTTTTTTAAACACCTATCTACCGAGAGCCAGTGCATCACGTTGCTCTTCCCCAACCTAACCCTAACCCTATATATCATATAATATCAGATTATAATATTGATATATGCTGTCTCACTGAAACTTGCTTGAGACATGAAGAATATGTCAGCATAAATGAGGCCACTCCACCCAGCCATATCAATACTCATATTGCCCGAGGCACGGGCCGAGGAGGTGGAGTTGCAGCTATCTTTGACTCAAGTTTACTTATCAATACTAAACCAAAATTAAATTATACCTCCTTTGAAAGCCTCGTTTTTAGTCTTACGCATCCGACCTGGAAAACTTTGCAGCCAATCTTATTTGTTACAGTGTATCGTGCACCAGGTCCTTATTCAGAACTCTTATCAGAATTCTCTGAGTTTTTATCAACTTTGGTTCTTAAAACAGACAAAGTAATTATCGTAGGTGACTTTAATATTCATGTTGACGATGATAAAAATAGCCTTACTGTTGCATTTAACTCGATATTAGATTCTGTTGGTTTCTGTCAGAGTGTAAATAAACCAACCCACTG
Source organism: Chaenocephalus aceratus (assembly GCA_023974075.1). NCBI lineage: Eukaryota > Metazoa > Chordata > Actinopteri > Perciformes > Channichthyidae > Chaenocephalus > Chaenocephalus aceratus. The sequence continues at coordinate 9,787 of JAMFTG010002745.1, forward strand.
CTATAATCACACTCTCGACCTTGTTCTGACTTATGGTATTGAAATTGAGCAACTATTAGTCGAACCGCATAATCCTGCTTTATCCGACCATTTCTTAGTAACTTTTGAAGTACTGTTACGAGACTACAAAGCATTAGTCAAAAGCTCCTGCAGCAGAAACCTATCTGTTAGTGCTATAGCCACATTTAAGGAAGAGATTCCACCAATACTTAACTCGATAGCATGTCTGCATGTAGGGGAGGAAACTTATACAAAATGTACACCACCCCAAATTGATCATGTTGTTGATAGTGCTACAGATGCGCTGCGAATAAAATTAGACTCTGTTGCTCCTTTGAAAAAGAAGAAAATAAAACAACATAGATTAGCTCCATGGCATAATGCCCAAACCCACAGAATAAAGCAAAGGTCTAGACAACTTGAAAGGATATGGCGTTCCACTAAACTTGAAGAATCTCGTTTAATTTGGCATATTACTCTCAATGAATATAAGAAAGCACTGCGTAAAGCGAGAGCAGCATACTACTCTTCATTAATAGATGAGAATAAGAATAATGCAAGATGTCTTTTCAGCACTGCAGCCAGGCTGACAGAGAGCCACAGCTCCACTGAGCCTTCCATTCCCATAGCACTCAGTAGCAATGATTTGTGCTTTTTTAACTATAAAATGGTTACTCTTAGAAACAAAATGAATGACCTCTTGCCTTTGACCAGTATAGTGTTATCAACAGCTCCCGGAAACGTAAGTTCTAATATTACACTAGATAGTAAACTAGAATGCTTTTCAGCCATAAACCTTGAACAATTACATTCAATGATTCTTTCTTCTAAACCATCAACGTGTATGTTAGACCCAATTCCAACTAAGCTGTTGAAGGAAGTTTTTCCATTAATTAGCACTTCTTTATTAAATATTATGAATATGTCTTTATTATCAGGCTATGTTCCACAATCATTCAAAGTAGCAGTGATAAAACCGCTTCTTAAAAAGCACAACCTCGATCCAGAGGTTTTAGCCAACTATAGACCTATTTCTAATCTTCCGTTCCTCTCAAAGATTCTTGAGAAAGCGGTCGCTAAACAGCTGTTACTTAAAAAACAATGATTTATCTGAAGATGTTCAGTCTGGCTTTAGAACACATCATAGCACAGAGACAGCTCTGGTTAAAGTCACAAATGACATTCTAATAGCCTCAGACAAGGGACTTGTCTCTATTCTTGTTCTGCTCGATCTCAGTGCTGCATGTGATACTATCGACCATGATATCCTATTGCAAAGACTAGAGCACTTAGTTGGCATACAGGGAACTGCTTTAGGCTGGTTTAGGTCCTATCTATCTGAACGCTCTCAGTTTGTACGTGTTAACGATGAATCTTCCACGCAAACCAAAGTTAGCCATGGAGTGCCACAGGGCTCAGTGCTCGGACCTATTTTGTTCACATTATATATGCTTCCGTTAGGCAATATTATAAGGAATCATTCTGTAAACTTTCATTGTTATGCGGATGATACTCAACTATATTTATCAATCAAGCCTGATGCAATTAATCATCTAAATAAAATTCAAGACTGCCTCAAGGACTTAAAAACGTGGATGACCTTAGACTTTTTGATGTTAAACACGACCAAAACTGAAGTTATTGTACTCGGCCTGAAGAATCTACGAAACTAATTATCTAAAGATATACTAACTATGGATGGCATTAATTTGGCCTCCAGTGAGACTGTAAGGAATCTTGGTGTTATATTTGATCAGGATTTATCCTTTAACGCCCACATACAATCCATTTCAAGGACCGCCTACTTCCATCTACGTAACATTGCAAAAATCAGGCATATCTGGCCTCAAAGCGATGCAGAGAAACTAGTCCATGCATTTGTTACTTCTAGGCTGGATTATTGTAACTCTTTATTATCAGGTAGTACCAAGAAGTCAGTCAAGTGGCTTCAGCTGATTCAAAATGCTGCAGCTCGTGTCCTAACCAGAGTTAGGAGAAGGGACCACATTACTCCTGTTCTGGCTGCCTTACACTGGCTCCCTAGAACACAGGATAGAATTTAAAATGCTTCTTCTCGCCTACAAAGCCCTTAATGGGCAGGCGCCATCTTACCTTAAAGAACTCATTATACCCTACTGGCCTACTAGGGCATTGCGTTCCAAGAATGCAGGGTTGTTGGTTGTTCCTAGAGTCTCTAAAAGTTTCCAGCTTCCAGTTTGTGTTCGGGCGGCAGACACCCTATCCGTTTTTAAGAGTGTGCTTAAGACCTTCCTTTTTGATAAAGCTTATAGTTAGGGCTGATTAGATTCAGCCCCTAGTTTTGCTGATATAGGCTTAGTGTGTCGGGGGACATCTTCCTTCTTCCTTCTCTCTGTCTGTACCTGTGTACTCTCATGTTCCCATTAACCCAGCTTCCCCACATGTCTTTCTTTTTGGTGTCTATATACGCCGGGATCCGGAGTCATGGATGATCCTGCGGTCCTGTGTCCTGGATCTCGAGCCCTGGATCTTGAGTCGTGGCTGTGGTCCTGGATCATCGGTCCTGGATGGATATCCTCGTGGATTCATCTTCCTATTATACACACATGCACTTCAAACATCTGGACTACCTATGTTGCAAATGTATTATCTTTTCAATTCACACACGGCATCTATTGCACGTCTGTCCGTCCTGGGAGAGGGATCCCTCCTCTGCTGCTCTCCTGAGGTTTCTCCATGTTCCCTTAAACTGTGGGTTTTCTCCGGAAGTGTTTCCTTGTACGATGTGAGGGTCTAAGGACAGAGGGTCTAAGGACAGAGGGTCTGAGTACAGAGGGTCTAAGGACAGAGGGTCTAAGGACAGAGGGTCTGAGGACAGTCGTATTGTCATCCTGATATTCTGTACAAACTGTGAAGTCCACTGAGATAAATGTAACATTTGTGATATTGGGCTATAAATAAACATTGATTGATTGATTGGGGAAAAATGGATCTGTGTGCTGATGTAGAAACTGCATGGTCTTATTTGTATCGTGGTTTTATGGAGATCATTGATAGACATGCACCCTGCGTACATTCAGAGTGAAGGGACAAGACAATCCTTGGTTTTCTGCTGAGCTGTCCAGTGTCCTTCATGAGAGAAACAAGGCCTGGGCAAAGGCTAGGAGATCAGGCTCAGAGGTAGAGTGGCTGCGTTCAGGCAGCTGAGGAATAGCTTCAGTTCACATTTCAAAAGTGCTAAGTCGAAGTACTATCTGTCAGTTTCCACAAAGAACCTGAATAATCCTGGAACATTCTGGAAAGCCATCAAATCGTTATCCACGGTGAGATCCGTAATGAGCTCCTCCGTGCCTCACCTCAGCACCTGCTCTCTGTCGGACAGGGCTCTATGCTCAGCTGCTTTAATGAGCACTGTGTGTCCTGTGGTTCTCTGCTTCATTCTGTCACTGACTCTGCTTCTGTGAACCCCAGTCCGTGACTCTGAACAACGTGGTCTCGAAAACCCTTTCAGTTTTACCCCTTTTACTGTTGATGTTGTTCGTGAAGCTTTAACCAAGTTAGATCCTAAGAAACCGGCCGGCCCGGACGACGTAGAGCCTTTCTTTCTAAAGATAGAGCAGATGTTATCGCTCCACCTCTCACTTCTCTTTCTAACCTCTCCCTCAGCACTAACACAATCTCTAAAGTGTGGAAGTCTGCTTATGTCTTGCCTTTGCTGAAAGGAGGCGAGGCCACCTTATTAAATAACTATGTTAATGTCCCGTGTGGGACATTAACAGCCCACCCCGTATCCCCACAGTAACGATGGCCTGAATCAGGCAGTTCATCTGGAACCCTTCTGTCAGACCTGGGCCCTGACAGCTCATCTGGAACCCTTCTGTCAGACCTGGGCCCTGACAGTTCATCTGGAACCCTTCTGTCAGACCTGGGCCCTGACAGCTCATCTGGAACCCTTCTGTCAGACCTGGGCCCTGACAGTTCATCTGGAACCCTTCTGTCAGACCTGGGCCCTGACAGTTCATCTGGAACCCTTCTGTCAAACCTGGGCCCTGACAGCTCATCTGGAACCCTTCTGTCAGACCTGGGCCCTGACAGTTCATCTGGAACCCTTCTGTCAGACCTGGGCCCTGACAGCTCATCTGGAACCCTTCTGTCAGACCTGGGCCCTGACAGTTCATCTGGAACCCTTATGTCAGACCTGGGCCCTGACAGTTCATCTGGAACCCTTCTGTCAGACCTGGGCCCTGACAGTTCATCTGGAACCCTTCTGTCAAACCTGGGCCTGACAGCTCATCTGGAACCCTTCTGTCAGACCTGGGCCCTGACAGTTCATCTGGAACCCTTCTGTCAGACCTGGGCCCTGACAGCTCATCTGGAACCCTTCTGTCAGACCTGGGCCCTGACAGTTCATCTGGAACCCTTATGTCAGACCTGGGCCCTGACAGTTCATCTGGAACCCTTCTGTCAGACCTGGCCCTGACAGTTCATCTGGAACCCTTCTGTCAGACCTGGGCCCGGACAGCTCATCTGAACCCTCTGTCAGACCTGGCGCCTGACAGTCATCTGGAACCTTCTGTCAGACCTGGGCCTAGTCCTAACATTACAAAGCCCTCCATTGAAAGGAGTCCCCTCAACCAGCTGGTCATGAGGCTGACCTCCTCTAACAGGACAAGGCCTCAACCAGCTGGTCCTGAGGCTCACCTCCTCTAACAGGACAAGGCCTCATCCAGCTGGTCCTGAGGCTCACCTCCTCTAACAGGATAAGGCCTCAACCAGCTGGTCCTGAGGCTCACCTCCTCTAACAGGACAAGGCCTCAACCAGCTGGTCCTGAGGCTCACCTCCTCTAACAGGACAAGGCCTCAACCAGCTGGTCCTGAGGCTCACCTCCTCTAACAGGACAAGGCCTCAACCAGCTAGTCCTGAGGCTCACCTCCTCTAACAGGACAAGGCCTCAACCAGCTGGTCCTGAGGCTCACCTCCTCTAACAGGACAAGGCCTCAACCAGCTGGTCCTGACTGAGGCTGACCTCCTCTAACAGGACAAGGCCTCAACCAGCTGGTCCTGAGGCTCACCTCCTCTAACAGGACAAGGCCTCATCCAGCTGGTCCTGAGGCTCACCTCCTCTAACAGGACAAGGCCTCATCCAGCTGGTCCTGAGGCTCACCTCCTCTAACAGGACAAGGCCTCATCCAGCTGGTCCTGAGGCTCACCTCCTCTAACAGGACAAGGCCTCAACCAGCTGGTCATGAGGCTCACCTCCTCTAACAGGACAAGGCCTCAACCAGCTGGTCCTGAGGCTCACCTCCTCTAACAGGACAAGGCCTCAACCAGCTGGTCCTGAGGCTCACCTCCTCTAACAGGACAAGGCCTCAACCAGCTGGTCCTGAGGCTCACCTCCTCTAACAGGACAAGGCCTCAACCAGCTAGTCCTGAGGCTCACCTCCTCTAACAGGACAAGGCCTCAACCAGCTGGTCCTGAGGCTCACCTCCTCTAACAGGACAAGGCCTCAACCAGCTGGTCCTGACTGAGGCTGACCTCCTCTAACAGGACAAGGCCTCAACCAGCTGGTCCTGAGGCTCACCTCCTCCAACAGGACAAGGCTTCAACCAGCTGGTCCTGAGGCTGACCTCCTCCAACAGGACAAGGCCTCAACCAGCTGGTCCTGAGGCTCACCTCCTCCAACAGGACAAGGCCTCATCCAGCTGGTCCTGAAGCTGACCTCCTCTAACAGGACAAGGCTTCAACCAGCTGGTCCTGACTGAGGCTGACCTCCTCTAACAGGACAAGGCTTCAACCAGCTGGTCCTGACTGAGGCTGACCTCCTCTAACAGGACAAGGCCTCAAGACAGCCCTCACATAATCTGGCCCAACCAAATCATATCTAAAGAAAAAGAAAATCACATCAACTATTGGACATGTACCACGAAACCCAAAACAAACTGCAATGCTATTTGGCTCTAAACCAGGGGTGGGGAACCTTTTTCCTCTCAAGGGCCATTTCAATTTTTTCAACATCCTCCGAGGGCCGTACAAATTATTGACCTCGGCTTAAAAATACTAAAATCACAACCCATTTATTTCTTCTTTCTTTCATTCATGCTGTGCAAAGAACAAGCAACCTCTGAATCCAGATATCTTACCATGACTTGCGCATGCACGTGCACGGTGTGGCGTGAAAGATATGGACACAAGATGTGTGCAAATGTATTTAGTTTCCTATCCATGTGAACATGATTTAAGTGGGGGGGGGACCTAACCTCCTCTAGGGGGGTCCGGGGGCATGCTACCCCGGGAAGATTTTTTTTCTTAAATATTGAAGTTAAAAGCATCAATCTGGTGCACTTTGAGAGCAACATTAGGAGATCTATGGAAACATCTCTCAACACCAGATGAAACAGAACTGGAAACAGATTTACTTTTTCTTTATGGATATTTTACAAATCACTCTCCTTTCAAACTGTATTCTTGTTTATTTATAACAACTTTTTTTTACTGTCATATAGTATTTTATACCCGTTTACTTTATTCTCTTATTTTTGTATAACTATAATGATCATATAAAGATGTGCCTTTACCTCACTGGCTGGAGAACAAGCTTCTTATATTCGTTAGCATAGCTAGCTAACCAGATGCTAATAACAACACAGTTAGTGCCTGTATGCTCAGTGTGACGGAGGAGCAGATGCCTCTGGGCTCTCAGCGAGAGACACGGCCACGCAGACACTGCAGCATCTGTACGGGTCCTTATCTGAAGTGCCGAGCCACGTTTCGGTGCTGTCCGTCAGAACTGCACCCCTGTCAGACGAGACATATACCACGTGATGACACGTTAGGTTCGTGTTGTGTTCATTGACCCTGACCGTGGCCAGGAAAAACAGGCACTCGCTTGTTTAATTATTTTGTAGTCTAGATTTCTTATTTTTTTTTCTTTTTTGCGTGTGTTTATAAATTACCTCGAGGGCCGTACCAAATGGTCTCGCGGGCCGTATACGGCCCGGGGCCGGAGGTTCCCCGCCCCTGCTCTAAACAGACAGTACACGGTGGCAAACTATCTGACCGCCGTGACTGATCCCAAACTGAGGATCCTACACATCCACTGGACGCAGATCATAAAAGTACAATATACACTTCTCGCTATAAATCTAATCAAAAAGCATTTTAATGCCAAACTATTCCACAATTTAGTATTTTCCAGAGAGGGTTATTTGTGAATAAACGGGAGCATGTTGTTTCTTACACGACCACTAGAGGTGCTACACTTTAAAACGTGGCTATGGGTCGTAATCTAAGTTGCTTTAACAATCGACCTATTTGGTAGTTTTTTGTACCAGGACAGGCTGGTAAACATCTTTTCACATCGGACCAAAAGTGATTCTTCTTTTCAAGAAGTCAAAGTTCAGACTTTAATCTCAGAACTAGAAAAAAACACTTTTTGTCAGATATAAAAAAGATATCACAATTATCCTCTTCGATACAATGAATACAAGGTTATAAAGCAAGTTCATCAACAACTGTACTTTAGGTGATTTAGCTGAAAGCAGGACTTTGAATCATAACAGAGTATTTGAAATGTGAAATGGTCCTCACCTTCATGGTCATGTTTCTGCTGCAGTGATCTGAAGGAGGTGTCCCGCAGTGTGTCCACTCTGCCTTCCTGTCTTCTTTATGTTGAACACATCACTGAGCAGCTGCTGTTTCTCTCCGATGAACTCCGGCCCAGAGGACGATGCCCTGACGTCATCACCCTCGCACATTGGTCATATGTTTACAGAAAACGATATGTATGTGTCTGCGATCAGGAGTCGCAGCACCGCCCGACCCGTCCTGCACCACGGAGCCCTTTCTTAAACCATGCTAGATGTGTGTGTGCATAAAGCTGAGCTCTGCTCATGATATCACTGAACGTGGTTGTGATCAAATTGGTTACCGTGAGATCTACGGCATACTTTTGGCCATAATCTCGCAGCCCTACAAATGAGCTGAGGTTTCCACACACACACTTTCAACTATTCTAAAACGCCCGACCAATACAAAGCACGTTTTGTGTATGTATAAATCATTTTAGATGGAAACCAATTCAAGTTTAATGATGCTACCCACCCCGAACCTCCACCCCACATATCACATCCCAACTTAACCCCTGCACGTCAGCACATGTTGGGGACAAGAGTCCATGGAAAGAGGCAGCCTTGTTCACTTTTAACTGAATGGCCTTGGTTAAGGGCTATTTCAGGTAAAACGCCATGAGTTTCCCTCCACACTGTTTCATAATGCTCTCAATGTTTCTCATGTTTTTTAAGTACTCTGTTGCACAACTTGTGTTGAAAGGGGCTTTATAAATAAACTGGAACTTTGACAAAACAAACATGGAACATTTTGCTTGCTTTAAACTGCTGTGTTATTGGAGTCTGTTTAACCGAGAGGTGTTTCTAATGTTCTAATTGGCTAGTGACGATGGCGATTCGGTGCCGCTCGTGCGTGGATCCATGAAGTACCCCAACGTGCCCCAACGTGCTGACCCGTGTCCTCCGCGGATACTCTGACCCGTGTCCTCCATGAACACTCTGACCAGGGACGTGCACAGACATTTTGGGGGGCGGGAGCTCAAGTGAGAAAAAGGGCACTTCCCATAATCATTTATAAAAAAACGTTTTAAAACAAAAAGTGAAATATAGTTTTAGACTTACTGACCAGTTTTTTTTAATACCCTCTGTTACGTTCCCTATTGGGCTAGGGGAACCAAAGGGAAGCGACATGACCAGAGTGGTATTGGTATTAAATATAAGTGGTTTTATTATAAAGCAAGGTAAACAAAATGGCAGGCAGGCAGCCTGAAACAAACAAGAGGGCCAAAAGGGCACCGGTTGATAAATAACCGAACAAAAGGAGGACTCTAAAAAAGGAGTCTAAACGCATACAGGTAAACTAAATATTCACACACTAAATAAAGAAGGAAACAAAACCTCACTGTAAAAGTGGTACAACTAGCAAAGGAAGGCTGTAAGGAAACACAGCTAGGACAACAGTCAAACGATACTAAACTAATCTAAGCACATCTAATCACAATAACACGGTCCACACCAGTTAACCCCCAGAATGAAGAGCAAATAGCGAGAGGCGTCTGTTCCTCAGCAGAGCCTCCAGAGTGGTGATAGTCCGCAGCCTTTGTACTCCTCCCCAGCAGGTGTGCGCCGACTGTGCGCTGCGATTGGCCGACGTCGATCCAATCACCATCTTCAGAGGCGGACCAGGAGATGGGCAGCCAATGATGTGGGAGCAACCACACAGCTCATTTGCATAAACACACACACAGCTGAAAACCCTCACAGGCAGATTACTGAGCAGACAAACAGCATCCGTAACACCCTCACGCAAGTGTTTATTACTCAACAGAATTCTACAGAATAATCAGCTAACACAGAGGCAGTGGTCTTCTTTAGTCTTCACTTCGCACAAGAGCAGACAAACTAGATGAATAGTTATTCAATGAGCAGCCAACAATCAAAATGATGGAGGTACTGTTTGAGGACATTACAGGCGAAAAGATAGTTTTTTCATGGACTTGTTCAATCAATCAATCAATGTTTATTTATAGCCCAATATCACACATTTTACATTTGTCTCAGTGGTCTTCACAGTGTGTACAGAATATCAGTATGACAATACGACACCCTCTGTCCTTAGACCCTCTGTCCTCAGACCCTCTGTCCTTAGACCCTCTGTCCTCAGACCCTCTGTCCTCAGACCCTCTGTCCTTAGACCCTCTGTCCTCAGACCCTCTGTCCTTAGACCCTCTGTCCTTAGACCCTCACATCGTACAAGGAAAAACTTCCGAAGAAAACCCACAGTTTAAGGGAACATGGGAGAACCCTCAGGGAGAGCAGCAGAGGAGGGATCCCTCTCCCAGGACGGACAGACTGCAATAGATGCCGTGTGTAAATTGAAAAGATAATACATTTGCAACATAGGTAGTCCAGATGTTTGGAAGTGCATGTGTGTATAATAGGAAGATGAATCCACGAGGATATCCATCCAGGACCGATGATCCAGGACCACAGCCACGACTCAAGATCCAGGGCTCGAGATCCAGGACACAGGACCGCAGGATCATCCATGACTCCGGATCCCAGCGTATACAGACACCAAAAAGAAAGAGATTTGGGGAAGCTGGGTTAATGGAACATGAGAGGACACAGGTACAGACAGAGAGAAGGAAGAAGTAAGATGTCCCCCGACAAACTAAGCCTATATCAGCAAAACTAGGGGCTGAATCTAATCAGCCCTAACTATAAGCTTTATCAAAAAGGAAGGTCTTAAGCGCACTCTTAAAAACGGATAGGGTGTCTGCCGCCCGAACACAAACTGGAAGCTGATTCCACAAATGTGGAGCTTGATAAGAAAAGGCTCTGGCTCCCATTGTACTTTTAGAGACTCTTGGAACAACCAACAACCCTGCATTCTTGGAACGCAATGCCCTAGTAGGCCAGCAGGGTATAATGAGTTCTTTAAGGTAAGATGGCGCCTGCCCATTAAGGGCTTTGTAGGCGAGAAGAAGAACTTTAAATTCTATCCTGTGTTCTAGGGAGCCAGTGTAAGGCAGCCAGAACAGGAGTCATGTGGTCCCTTCTCCTAACTCTGGTTAGTACACGAGCCGCAGCCTTTTGAATCAGCTGAAGCCACTTGACTGACTTCTTGGTACTCCCTGATAATAAGGAGTTACAATAATCCAGCCTAGAAGTAACAAATGCATGGACTAGTTTCTCTGCATCGCTTTGAGGCAAGATATGCCTGATTTTTGCAATGTTACGTAGATGGAAGTAGGTGGTCCTTGAGATTGATTTTATGTGGGCGTTAAAGGATAAATCCTGATCAAATATAACACCAAGATTCCTTACAGTCTCACTGGAGGCTAAATGAATGCCATCCATAGTTAGTATATCTTTAGATAATTTGTTTCGTAGATTCTTCGGGCCAAATACAATAACTTCAGTTTTGGTCGTGTTTAACATCAAACAGTTTAAGGTCATCCACGTTTTTAAGTCCTTAAGGCAGTCTTGAATTTTATTTAGATGATTAATTTCATCAGGCTTGATTGGTAAATATAGTTGAGTATCATCCGCATAACAATGAAAGTTTACAGAATGATTCCTTATAATATTGCCTAACGGAAGCATATATAATGTGAACAAAATAGGTCCGAGCACTGAGCCCTGTGGCACTCCATGGCTAACTTTGGTTTGCGTGGAAGATTCATCGTTAACACGTACAAACTGAGAGCGTTCAGATAGATAGGACCTGAACCAGCCTAAAGCACTTCCCTGTATGCCCACTAAGTGCTCTAGTCTTTGCAATAGGATGTCATGGTCGATAGTATCAAATGCAGCACTGAGATCGAGCAGAACAAGAATAGAGACAAGTCCCTTGTCTGAGGCTATTAGAATGTCATTTGTGACTTCAACCAGAGCTGTCTCTGTGCTATGATGTGTTCTAAAGCCAGACTGAACATCTTCAGATAAATCATTGTTTTTTAAGTAACAGCTGTTTTGCGACCGCTTTCTCAAGAATCTCTGAGAGGAACGGAAGATTAGAAATAGGTCTATAGTTGGCTAAAACCTCTGGATCGAGGTTGTGCTTTTTAAGAAGCGGTTTTATCACTGCTACTTTGAATGATTGTGGAACATAGCCTGATAATAAAGACATATTCATAATATTTAATAAAGAAGTGCTAATTAATGGAAAAACTTCCTTCAACAGCTTAGTTGGAATTGGGTCTAACATGCACGTTGATGGTTTAGAAGAGAGAATCATTGAATGTAATTGTTCAAGGTTTATGGCTGAAAAGCATTCTAGTTTACTATCTAGTGTAATATTAGAACTTACGATTCCGGGAGCTGTTGATAACACTATACTGGTCAAAGGCAAGAGGTCATTCATTTTGTTTCTAAGAGTAACAATGTTATGGTTAAAAAAGCACATAAAATCATTACTACTGAGTGCTATGGGAATAGAAGGCTCAATGGAGCTGTGGCTCTCTGTCAGCCTGGCTGCAGTGCTGAAGAGACATGTTGCATTATTCTTATTCTCATCTATTAATGAAGAGTAGTAGGCTGCTCTCGCTTTACGCAGCGCTTTCTTATATTCATTGAGAGTAATATGCCCAAATTAAACGAGATTCTTCAAGTTTAGTGGAACGCCATATCCTTTCAAGTTGTCTCGACTTTTGCTTTATTCTGTGGGTTTCGGCATTATGCCATGGAGCTAATCTATGTTGTTTTATTTTCTTCTTTTTCAAAGGAGCAACAGAGTCTAATTTTATTCGCAGCGCATCTATAGCACTATCAACAACATGATCAATTTGGGGTGGTGTACATTTTGTATAAGTTTCCTCCCCTACATGCAGACATGCTATCGAGTTAAGTATTGGTGGAATCTCTTCCTTAAATGTGGCTATAGCACTAACAGATAGGTTTCTGCTGCAAGAGCTTTTGACTAATGCTTTGTAGTCTAGTAACAGTACTTCAAAAGTTACTAAGAAATGGTCGGATAAAGCAGGATTATGCGGTTCGACTAATAGTTGCTCAATTTCAATACCATAAGTCAGAACAAGGTCGAGAGTGTGATTATAGCAGTGGGTTGGTTTATTTACACTCTGACAGAAACCAACAGAATCTAATATCGAGTTAAATGCAACAGTAAGGCTATTTTTATCATCGTCAACATGAATATTAAAGTCACCTACGATAATTACTTTGTCTGTTTTAAGAACCAAAGTGATAGAAACTCAGAGAATTCTGATAAGAGTTCTGAATAAGGACCTGGTGCAAGGTACACTATAACAGAGAAGATTGGCTGCAACGTTTTCCAGGTCGGATGCGTAAGACTAAAAACGAGCTTTCAAAGGAGGTATAATTTAATTTTGGTCTATTTTGTTTCCATGTTTTCTTTCACTCTAATGGAAATTAAACTTCCAAGAAACATATAAATGGTGTTCGTTTTACTGCCATGTCTGAATTCATCTATAGATTTAAAGCTAATCTGCATTCAAACATAACATTTCAGGGAAAATACTGACATGTGAGGTGATTTTTAGTTTGATGCTTTTCACCTGCAATGCCTTGGCAGGGTTCCTGCAGGTTTCACCAAATCAAATGTAAGACTTTTGAAGACGTTTTTAAGACCACTTTGAATAGAATTTAAGACCTAATTCACGGCAAGAAAGTATGATGGAAAATTGCTATGAAAGAAGAAATACGTCCCATAATTACTTGCAAAGTAAATGTATTCATGTTCAACATAAGAACGATGACTGAACACAACAGTTCACAGAACTGTGCTAGCGTGTTAAACAAAAAGTGTGCATGTGTGTGGCGGCAGCCGCCCTCCTCTTCCCACATTACAAAAAAAAAATATATATTTATTTTTATTTTTAATGAACAAGGTAAATATCATATAGTTGGTATCAGTAAAATGTCTAAAGTTACTGATAAGTCACATGCTTCCTGCCTGGCCGCAGCGTGCATCAGTGTTTCCACCAGACCAGGGCTGAGAGGGCCGGCTGTTCCGGGTCCCAAACGGCTCTTCCTGTTACCACAGTTTACCACGGAGCCTCAATTTCGCCACTGCGAGGCTCTGGTTCTCGCAGCTCACGGGCGTGCTCCACTAGCACGGCTCATCACGTCCAAATCGCGCACGTTCCGTGTTGTCAGACTCCTTTGTCCCTCCAACAGAGAGATGTCCTTGTCCTTTTTCCTTTTCGTCACGATCTTCTCTCAAATTATTAATATTTTTGGACGCCCTCGGCTCGAGTTCAGGACGTCCCGAGCTGAATAAGGGCGTCAAATGACGGCAAGACGCCCCCCTGGCGAAAACGCTGCCGCGTATCATTACCCTCTCTCGTCTGGGCGCTATGCACAGCGCCCAGACGAGAGAGCAGCAGAAGCCAACTGTTGCTATCTTTAAACTATGCCGCCAAAACATAATTTCAGCCAATCAGCGTCGTGAAAATCTGATGGTCACAGGGCGCCTACGTCAGCGCCTGGTGCAGTCTGTGAGTTGTTTGGACTCGTATCCAAGGAGACAAAACAGGAAGCTGTCATACACTCTGGAAGCTATCATTAGCAGCTATGAAAAACTCAGTTTTTTACATAAAAATGGAATTATGGATTATCAATACTTTTTTCAAAGTGACGGACACATTGGATTAAGCTATGGATTAACCTTCAGCCGCGTTGTTCTCGTTTCTGATCAGAACAACAGCTAAAGGTGAGCATAGCTCCGTGTTGTGCTACCTAAAGCTACGTCGTGTGACGTCTGTATTTGCTTCCCTGTCGCGAGTTCTGATCGCTCAGTGATGATACTTATATTTCTAGAACCTGTGGACTCTCAGCTTGTTTAGCTAAACTTGTTTGTTGCATATCCGATAAGTATATCGATTGATTTATACCTAGAGTGCGTTAGCATTTTTCCGCTCAGGGCTCATTTAGACGCTTCTTGTGAGACTTGTGTTTTGTTTTCGGTAAACATGGTTCATAACATCATTTTAAGAAGCCCTGAGACACAGTTTAGTGAGAAAAAAAACGGGGGGGAAAGCCCTTTAACAGGTTGAATGGGAATTAAATCATTTTAAGTAATTTTGAGTGTTCCCAAAGCCCGGTGTTCTGCAGTTTGTGTGGGCCTACTGTACTGTTTGCACAGTTTATGCTGTAGAAACTATGTCCAGGACAAGGACGTAATGCTGCACTAGCTAACGCGCACTAGCTTAACGCTGCACTAGCTAACGCTCACTAGCTAACGCTGCATTAGCAAAACAAATGCTAATTTCTTTTGCAAAGGTGCAGCGGGCTTCAAACACGTTCCCTCCACTGGTTTATTCAATACCGAGCACTACATTCGGTGTTTTTCAAACCAAATACGGTTGAACTTACACTTCCCATATTTATTTTAAAGTAGATTCGAAGAGACTGAGTTTCTGACTGCCGCTAGCTGAAGCTTGGTGGTTGCTAGGTTACTAGCTGGGTGTTCTCCGATAAGGGGGCCGGGGGAAACAAAGTTAGTGATTACTGGTTCCATGTTGATTTATTTCAATACAAATTGGGGGGAACTGAAAGGCTCCTCACCGTACTGGTTACTTTGCAGCCCGGACATTTCCCCAAAACACATTCAGACGCGATCGCAACACAGAAGCAAATCCCATCATTTTTAAGACCTTCTAAATCATATTTAAGACCTTTCATTTTTTTTGGATCATATTTAACACTTTTTAAGGCCTTACATTCAGATTATCAAATGACTGCGGTGAAGTTAGTTTTAGGTTGGATATTCGTTGTTGTTGTTGTTGTTGTTGTTGTTGTTGTGTTGTTGTTGTTGTTGTTGTTGTTGTTGTTGTCTGTCTGTCTCTTGCCTTGTGACGGCCCCTTGAAAGAGGAGCAGCTCTCCTCCTCTCGTACCTGGATAATGGCAATAAGGGATTCTATCTTATTCTGTGAGCCTTATGTTGAG